>JARQZK010001489.1:340000-437500 GCA_030704885.1 Cynegetis impunctata | reverse complement strand
GACAATAGATGTACAATAATCACCAGCAAAAGAGTCAGTATTTGTTATGAAATTATTATGTTTGTAAAATAAAATTATTGTCAAACACTTTAATAATTTTTTTCTAGCTCACATTAGTCACCCTATATAATTATGCCATTATTTTTGAGTTTATAGGCACAAAAGGAGGGGTAACCTAGTGTAGCCTGAAAATATGACAATGAGGTGCAAGTTAGAGACCATAAAACTAGAAGTTGTTGTCGCTAACAACAAAGGATATAATTAGAATGTGAGGAAGAATTTACTATAAATAAAATTTTCAAAAAAAAAATATATATATATATATATATATATATATATATATAAATATATATATAATATATATATACAGTGGGTTGCCAAATTATTAGGGACAGTAACCATTTCTTACAATTTCGAGGTTTAGATGGATTTAGTGAGAAAAGTAACTGACCTATCTAGAGTTTTTTGTTTTATATGTTTGCTGTTGGTAATCCTAGTTGGTTTGGAGAGTGGCAGCACTGCAATCAAGCTTAGTCTGTCAAATATTTGGAGTTATTGTACAAGTGGCTTTGTTTTTGTGCTTGTCGTGAATAGTGTTAATCAGGTTTTTCAACTTTCTCAGTGATTTTTTAAGGGTTTTTAGGAATTAAGCATTATAAAAAAGTAAGTAGGAGTTATTTATTTGTTATTTTAGCAGGTTTCAACGTCAAATTTAATTTTTTGAGCAGATTTCCAAAAAAAAGTTTTTTCAGAATTCAGGCATTACTGTCACATACCTCTCATTCCCAAAGAAATATAGCAATAATTACGGGTGTTTCCAAATCAGTGGTTAACAGAATCAAGAAAAAATAGATCAAAACCTACCCCTGGAAGGCATTCGTAAAGGAAAGTGCGGTAGGAAAAGGATAACCACACCTAGAAGCGACCGCAAAATAAGGGACGTGTGCCTACAGAATAGAAAACTGTCTGTGATTCATATTACCAGACATGTCAATGAAGCTGGAATCAACGTTTCTAAAAGAACAGTACAAAGACGGTTGGCTGAGGAAAATTTGATTGGTCACCGCCCAACCAAAAAACCACGCCTTACGGAGGCAATGAAGAGGAAGCGCCTAGAATGGGCAAAAAATCATAGAAATATGACTATTGAGGACTGGAGTCGTGTAAGTAATACTTCTATGCCTAAATAATCGTTTTATTATGATCTTGTTATTGATATTTTGATATCTTACAGGTTTGCTTTTCCGATGAATCCACATTCCAAATTCTAATGGACAAAAGCACATTTGTTAGACGACGTCCTGAAGAGAAATACCATCCAGACTGCATTGTGAAGAGGTTTAAACACCCTATGTGCGTTATGGTATGGTCTGTGATCTCTGCTAGAGGTACTGGTCGTCTCTACATCGTAGAAGGAACCATGAGACAGGCCCAGTACAAGGGTGTACTGGAAAAGCGGCTTCTTCCCCAGGTCAGAGAATGGTTCCCTGATGACAAAGACTATATTTTTATGCATGATTCGGCAGCATGTCATAAAGCCAAAAGTATAACAGCTTTCTTGGAACGAAAAAACGTCTGAGTTTTGCCCTGGCCGGGCAATTCTCCGGATATGAATCCAATTGAGAACTTGTGGGAATTTACTAAACGTGAAATCGCTAAAATTGAGATCACAAACAAACAGCAACTCGTGGAAACCCTAATTAGGGTCTGGCACCATCATCCTAAAATTCAAGTCTATGCAAGGACCTGCATTGAGAGCATGCCCCGACGTTTAGAAGCTGTCATTGCAGCCAAGGGTGATATCACCAAATATTAATTTATTCACATCAAAATGTCTCAAACTGTGTTTTGAAATCAAAAATTATATTTCACATATAAATATTATGTTGTTGTGATAAACAAACTAATAATATACTTATTACATAACTTTCAACCATACCTCTCACTCAATTTCCCAACATAAACTACAAATTGTCAATTTTTATAGGTGTCCCCTCGGGTGTCCCTAATAATTTGGCAACCCACTGTATATATATATATATATATATATATATATATATACAGGGTCCTGCAACAGTGGCGCGGTGTTCCATAACTCTATTTGGGAAACATATAGAAATCTGCATTTCTATAATATTACCTTATTGCTCGAGCTCGACAAAATAAAAATATTGTCGGTCACACAGGGTGTTCAATTTCTTCTGGACGAATATCAACTATGTTTTTTCAAATGGCAACCTATATTTTTTGTCGCCTTTTCGGTTTCTACGTAGAAAATAAAAGATACTTTATATAGATCTTCATTTCGAAAATATTTGCGGTTTTCGAGATTTTTCGCATTTTTGATTTTTTTTTTCAATTTTGGTCACTCAGAATATTTGAAATTATGAAGTTGTGCCAAGTCCAATTGAAATTCATTTTTGGTCAAATACTCTACATTGGTTAATCTCTCAAACGATATATCTGAAATCAACCTGCGATATACAGGGTATGAAAAATCGCTTGCCACATATTGTAAATAAAAATGTACAGAATCTTCCTTATTTCAAATGGAACACCCTGTATATTATAGATCCAGAAGAAGCGCTAAGAAAAGCTCTATAAATGTCATGAAGTATTCCCTATGGTTAAGTTTACTAGTTTTTCTTAAAACAGCGAAAAAGGACAAATATTCAAATTTCTTCGCTATAATCTCAATGAACGACTTTTTCCAAGAATAACCTGTTGGTAGATAAACAAGTTGTGAATTACACCACAAAATATTCATTGTATATTCAAAATAATTTCAATAATCTCCAAATTTGAGCCATATTCTATCGATTTAAAACACCCTTTCAGCGAATAAAATATTTATTGGAAATCGGGTAGTCTGGCAAATGACAGATCAAAATATTTGCCTTCAAATAAGTATTGAAATCTTTAGTGATTCGTTAAGTTGAACTTTCGATATAATTTAACAACATTCTGATGAAATCATATCGAAAGTTCTATTAAACGAATCACTAAAGATTTCAATACTTATTTGAAGGCAAATATTTTGATCTGTCATTTGCCAGACTACCCGATTTCCAATAAATATTTTATTCGCTGAAAGGTTGATTTAGATCGAAAGAATGTGGCTCCAATTTTGAGATTATTGAAATTATTTTAAATATACCAGGTATATTTTGTGGTGTAATTCACAACTTGTTGATCTACCAACAGGTTATTTATGAAAAAAGTCGTTCATTGACATTATAGCGAAGAAATTTGAATATTTGCCATTTTTCGCTGTTTTAAGGAAAACTAGTAAACTTAACCATAGGGAATACTTCATGATATTTGTAGAGCTTTTCTTAACGCTTCTTCTGGATCTATAATATACAGGGTGTTCCATTTGAAATAAGGAAGATTCTGTACATTTTTATTTACAATATGTGGCAAGCGATTTTTCATACCCTGTATATCGCAGGTTGATTTCAGATATATCGTTTGAGAGAGTTACCAATGTTAAGAATATTTGACCAAAAAATAAATTCCAATTGGACATGGCACAACTTCATAATTTCAAATATTCTGAGTGACCGAAATTGAAAAAAAAAATCAAAAATGCAAAAAATCTCGAAAAAAACCGTAAATATTTTTCGAAAATGAAGATCTATATAAAGTATCATTATTTTTCTATGTAGAAAACCGAAAAGGCGATAAAAAATATAGGTTGCATTTGAAAAACATAGTTTGATATTCGTCCAGAAGAAATTGAACACCCTGTTGTGACCGACAATATTTTTATTTTGTCGAGCTCGAGCCAATAAGGTAATATTATAGAAATGCAGATTTCTATCTGTTTCCCAAAATAGAGATATGGAACACCGCGCCACTGTTGCAGGACCCTGTATATATATATATATATATATATAAATATATTTATATAAATATATATATATATAAATATAAATTATAGAAAAATATATATATCAATATAAATATAAATATATACTATATATATATATATAATATATATATATATATATATATATATATATATATATATATATATATATATATATATATATATATATATATATATATATATATATATATATATATATATATATATATATATATATATATATATATATATATATATATATATATATATATATATATATATATAATGTGAAAACTACAAATTAAGTTTTGATGTAAAAATTGTTAACTTGTTTGAGTACAATTTGTTATAATACTACCTACTTACCTGTTAGTATGTCAACAAAGCTTTCTTGATTATTTATCATGGTCTGATATGTTGTAATAATCAATAGTAGTATAGGTAGTGCATGACCAGTATTCAAGAGTAATGTTTTTAATTTCCACCACCTGGGTCCTAAAGATTTCAACTTAAATTGTGTCTTTGCCATAGTAGAAAGGATAAATAAATTATTAGGACTATATTGTAAAGCTCTATGCATCAAATCATCCATTGCTTTTGAATGTCCAGAGCTAGGATTATCTATAGAGAATTTAAACATAACTGCAACATAAAATTCATATATAATTTCTATATGAAGTAGTTTTTCTGTGGTTTTATTATTTAATTTATCCAATATACTTTCCAAAAAAGATACACATTCTATTGGATCTTTGGTAAAAAATATAAACCAAGCATAACAAATTATCCAATCACAAAAATGTATTGGCAAGAAATGTTCAACAGGAGGTAATTTCTCAAATTTCATCTGTGATAGAAAATCCTCAGTCAACTGTTTAAATTTTAATGAGGCTTTCTTTAGGGTAACATCATCCAAGTCACACTCAAAATTAACTGAATTGCCTAAAACAAAATTCACAAGAAGTTTCAATGCTTTATCAATGTTTTCCATATTAATCATAGTTTCCACTAGTGTTCTAATTAAAAAGCATTTAATTATTTGCTCTTCTTTGAATTCTGTTGGTTCTGAATTTTCATCCTTAATGAACGATAAAGCTATCTGCAGAATTTGAATACAATTATCATTAGATGTAATTTCTCTTTCAAGAAGGGCATATTCAACAAAAAGTATTGCATTATTCCTATTTTCTGGTTTCTTCAACAAACTTTTAACATTGAGCTTAATCGTTTTTTTCATATTGTCTGGCATTTTAAATCTACCATTATTATTCAATATAATCAATAACCTCTGGAATCTGAACCACCAAATTATCAAAGAACATTTATCCTTTCCATGTAAACAATCTATACACCTTTGCATAACATTCAGGATAAAACTCAAATACTCTTCTTGACCTGGTAAAACTTTCAAATACTGTGGTCCTACAATTAGTTGGAAATCAATCAAAATATTTTCTTGTTGTAAATTTACAGGGTAAATTTCATAGAAAATTGGAAGTATTGACTCAATTGAATCTAACGCCCATGGCACATGATCAACCCCTAGTTCTTGCATTGTGTTATGCCTACAGGGTAATAATGGAATCTTCAATAATGTTAATACTGTTACAATCAAACGAAAGGTATTTTCAGGCATTGTTATTGGCTGAATGAGTTCAAATACATCATTTGTGAAAATAATTCGTTGAGGATCTGGACAATCCTCTGTTACAGGAAGCCAGTGGCACGACTCCCTTAATTTCTCAATTCTCAGCCATAATTCATGATGTGGCAATTGAGATTTCAATATAATATCTTCTAGTTCTAATAGTTGTTTTTCATTTGAGTTTGTGGGAATATTGAAACTATTTTCAATCAACTCGCCCAAGTTTATCTCTAAATACATTTTCAACAGAGTCCATAAGCGCTCAAAAAGTCCACTTTGTTTTAAAAATAGTCCACACTGATAAAGAATTCTCAAAATGCTCTCTTCTAGTATTTTGTTATCAAAACTTGTATTTCTTTTAAGTTTATGTAAATTAGAAAGACAAGTAATGTAAAGATTTAACACAGATAAAGTATTACAATGAGACATTGAACACTGAGTTGCTTCAATATATCCTTGCCATAAAATAATATTTCCATTATCCTTATCCAATAGCAGTTTGAGATGTTTTTGTAATTCATCAGCTGGATAAACTGAAACCATAATGTGTAACCTTTTCCTATGAAGACTTTCTGAATTTGGATTGTGTGATAGAGCTTTTTCTAAAATATTAAGTTTACGTTCAGCACTTGTTCTTAATGCTTTAGCAAAACTTCCTTTCTTGAATGTTTTCTCAGATTTGAAAATTGTGTCTTGAAAATCAATAAATTTCAACCACATTTCAACATTACTAGGTTCATCACTTAAAGATCTATTGTAAAATGCTGTGCTTTGCATTAATTCCTCTTGTTCTTTACATGAATTAAAATCAGAATTCACTACACTACTTAGTCCTTTACCAGATATGTCTTCACTGTTTTTTTCTTTATGTGTAAAAGAATGTGTCTGCATTACCCTTTTAAAATATCTTTTAAAAGATGTGTTCTTCTTTCTTGTTCCTTTCAACATATAGTAATTAATTTTATATTTGGCTACTGATGGTCTACTTATTGTTTTCACAGTTAGAAACTCTCTTGCAGATTTTTTATCTATGTAAAATACATCATTTTCAAATGAAGAACTCTTATCTTTTTTAATCTTTCGTTTTACTTTCTTTTGAACATTTGAAGATGATTTATCTCCATCTACTTTATCATTATTGCTCGAATCTAATGAATTATTGGTATCAGTTGTCTTGATAAATTTAATTTGAAAGCTAGAGTTCTCTAACCAAGACTCCTGAGCAACACCTGCTGGTACTTCTGCATCAGCATAAGCTGGAAAAACCGACATGACTCTTTTGCCTTTATTTTAAGTTGAATTTATCATATTATATAATGAAACATAATAATTTTTTATTGTTGCTTCGTTTTTAACAAGGAATTGCAATTTTTATTTTGTCACTTTAATGTTGACTTGACAAGATTTAAATATTTGGTTATACCACAGCACAGAGTAGAGTAAGAAGAAGAAGATGCGATTATTGCGATTTGGCCAATTTTTTCAGGAAAGAAAAGTTGGAATAACAGACATGCACTTGCACATATCATAAACTTATTACCTACTACCTGTGTAGTCCTACGTAGCGTATATACGAAGTACTGCATGCTTTTATTCTTTGTGCACTTCATTCTATATATATTTTTTATGTGATGTAGATGTAATGCCATAGGATAAATAAATAAATTCAATTTGTGTGTTGTACTAGCAACTAGCTTATTTATTTGGTCATATACATCTTTGCTCAATAAATCATAGACTGTTTAGATGATTTCTCTCTGTACGCTGTACGTACTTCACACTTCCTTCACTACGTCAACGTCAGTTCTCGACTCTCGGTCCCGCTTACAATAATTAGTGTGTGAAAGCAAAGCAGAAAATAAGTGTTACGTTTATTTCTTGTGCTGTTATGATCATTTCCAGTTAGTAAACACCAATATGGAAAGAAATTCCAATATCGAAGAAGGTTGATTTATTATTTAATAGAGTTTTGCAATTGCTTATATGTACCAAATTGACACTTTCAGATTCTGTAGCTAAAGGATCCAAACAATCAAACATTTTACCTTTATGGGGAAATGAGAGAACTATGAATTTGAATCCTCTTATCCTAACGAATATCCAGAGTAGTTCATATTTTAAAGGTAAGATGATTATTATTAAAAAACGATTTGAACACCTTTGTTGAAGGATTACTCAAACATTTATCATTACATATTTAAAAAACTGCAAATACTATGAGCTGCCTTGAGGTCCATTTTATTTTTCGTTTAATCAAACTATTATGTGTGCTGACACTATTTTGTGTTCATCTGATGCTGAAGGAATAACTCATTGTTTCAAAGAAATGCTCTGCACACTTCAATATATATTTAGAGAGTGAATGTATTTCCAATCAGTCATTTCTTTTGTGTTTTTATTTCTATTACTAAGTCATTGGGCATTTCGTAAGTATTTTGGTAATGACTATTGAAATTTCCATCGCTGTTAGTCTCTTCAATGTTCAAGCATATATTTGTGAATTAATTTAATTATTTTTTTGTTGTATTTTTGTCTATTGTTCTACAATGAACATAATAACGTGTTTCCGCCCAATATTCATTATGTCAGGGGACATAAATACCTCATGGAACTCTTTCTTTCTACGTTTTAAGAATATTTTTGACAATAGCTTTCCTGAAGTGCGAGTTGTGAAAAAGAGTCCAATTGATTCCTTCAAAGCTTCTCCTCAAATCTTGTCTTTGAAGAGTACTCTTGATTCTCTTTTTGTTATGTCCTCGGTGAATCCCGAATTTATTGAAACTTACAAATCTTTTAAGAAACGCTATGACAAAGCTATATCTAGTGAGATGAAAAATCATCTGGATAAATATATTTCGGCATCTCCTAATAAATCAAAGGCAGCTTGGCAGGTCATCAACTCTGCCAGATATTCCTCGAAATCAAGTGGCAACCCTATGAAATCAGGCGAACCCAATAACTTGGCGAGCAGCTTCAATGATTTCTTCGTCAACATTGTGGCTGCTACGGACTGGACTATCCCTCATACGCCCAATAATGGAAAGGTAACTCGGATAAAGGAATCGTTTTTCGTTTTCCAGGTTTCTAGGGATGAAGTTATCTCTGCTGTATATTCTCTCAAAAATAAGAACTCATGTGGATACGATGAAATACCCATGTTTGTCATTAGGGAATCGATTGGTCAAATTGCTGACCCTCTTGCACATCTTATTTATCGCTCATTTACCGAGGGTGTCTTTCCTGACTCGCTTAAGGTGGCAGTAGTTAAGCCACTGTATAAGAAAGGTGATGTAGAGGACTTAAATAATTACCGGTCTATAAGTCTACTTACGTCGTTTTCGAAATTTTTTGAGAGGATTCTTGCAGACAGGCTCCTAAGTTTCTTCAGAAGGTTCAAGATTATTGTCAGCTGTCAGCATGGTTTTGTGCGGAATAGGGGTACAGAAACGGCAGTCTTTGAACTGACTACTGCCATACTCATCGCTCTTGAGAAGGGTGAAGTACCGTTAGGGCTATTTTTCGACTTATCGAAAGCTTTTGATCTTATTGATCACAAATTGCTCCTATTTTTTCTTGAAGCGTGTGGGATTAGAGATAGACAGTTGGATTTAATTTCCAGCTACCTCACAAATCGTAAACAGAGAGTAGTGTTGTTGAGAGGTGGTGTTTCATACGTATCTGAGGACCGAGTGATTACGAAGGGGGTACCACAGGGTAGTATCCTGGGGCCACTTTTGTTTCTCGTTTTCATAAATTCGCTTCCTGGAAATTGCTCATATAATGACTGTAATGCTATTATGTTTGCCGACGACACGAATTTTCTCATAAACTCTACGGATATCAGTGCTGCTCTGGCTTCTGCGGTGTCAGTTATCAATAAAGTGGGAATTTGGTGCGATAATAATAAACTAAAAGTCAATCTACAAAAAACTGAGAGTGTCTTTTTCCGATCATTCAGGTCAAAGGTTGCTTTCCCGAAGTTTGTTGGTGATGTCGAGAACCAGATACCAGTGAGAGATTCCGTGAGTTTCCTCGGTATTGCCTTGGATAAGAATTTAAGATGGGACCTTCACATTGATCAGCTCAGAAAGAAGCTGAATTCGGCCTCATTTACCCTTTTTATGTTGAGAGATCTAGTCCACTTGCATGTCCTAAAAATTCTATATTTTGCTAATTACCAATCTATCCTTTCCTATGGTATCATTTTCTGGGGAGGCTCCATCCACTCTGATAGTCTCTTTATTTGCCAAAAATGGACAGTTAGATCTATGCTTCGCCTCGACTACAGACAATCTTGTCGTGGTCTCTTTAGAAAGCACAATTTATTCACTTTCTATGGGCTGTATATATATAAAATACTTACATTTTTCCATAAAAATCAAGATTATTTTGCAAAATTTAAGAATATTAATAATACAAGGAAAAGTGTTCCGTACTTTTTTCCTATTCATTCTACCACTCTACGTGAAAGAGGTACAGAGTACATGGCACTCAAGTTGTTCAATATGTTACCTAAACATCTACAGGTTATTTCAAATCATGGGACCTTTAAGAGAAGCATTCACAAGTTAATTATGAAATGTGATCCTTACTCGGTCGAGGAGTTCAGGGTTTATTGTTATAAATAAGCTTCTGTATTTTTTTTTGTGACTTGTTTCATTTTTATTTTGTGCATATTTATATTTAATATTTGGACGAATAATCTATGAAATTAATAAACTTATTCTATTCTATTCTATTCTGTTATCTGATTTAGTGAACCAATGGAGTCTATCCCAAATATCAGAATTTATTTCACTATTTTCAGCAATTAACTCATAGTTCAGACAGCAGTTTAATTTTTAAAGCAGTTTTGAATTTCTTTGATGTTGATTGAGTATAGCAATTGTATTGCTTAAAATAATAGGCTCTTATGAGAAAAGCAGATTTCTTCTATTGTGCCCACAAAATTTGCTGTTGAGGAAATTTTTCTGCTGTATAGTATCGGTCTCTTTGATTATGAATTAACTTGAATTTATTGTCTCTTCTATAGGGATGTGTGCCAGTGTGATTTTTATGCTGCTCTTGCATTTCATGTATATCTTCTCAATTATATATTTGTTATTCTTTTGTGCTTACCTTTATGTCTCATTTCTATATTTTTTGTGGGTTGAGGTATTTAAAGAACCCCTCATAGATATTGATTCTGTTATGTATATGTATTTTTTCTTTCTCATACATATTGGCATCTCCAGCAAATATCAAACCAAATGAACTGAAATTCAGTATCTGTTCCTCTTTTCAAAGCTTCTATCCCCAATTCTTGTCTTTTCAATTTCTCCGTATTCTGGCTGCGAAAATCTCAAAGTGCTCAAAATTTTTCCTCAGTCATCGATTTTCTGCTTATAATATCCATATAAGAGACTGACATATTTCCCACCTTATTGCTCACAGCTGATATGGAATTTTTTTAATGTATTGTACCTTTATAAAATCCTCTCACAATAAGTGAGCTGTAATTTTTTAATTTACCTGAAGTTTTCTTCCGAAGGAATTATTGAGGTTTTGTAAATATTCTTGATTTCAGTGAATCTCTACGAATTAAAAACTTACCATGAAGTTGTTGATGAAATTTACTACCAAGTCACTCATCTTGAACCTTGGGAAAAAGGCTCCCGTAGAACATCTGGCCAAACTGGGATGTGTGGGGGAGTTAGAGGAGTTGGCGCTGGCGGTATTGTCTCCACAGCATACTGTCTTCTTTATAAACTATACACTCTCAAACTGACCAAGAAACAACTGAATGGTCTTATTACACATTGTGATTCACCATACATACGTGCTCTAGGCTTCATGTATGTAAGATATGTTCTCCCGCCGGCTAATCTCTTAGAATGGTACGAACCGTATCTGCAAGACGAAGAGGTGCGTACCCCAAGGTAGCGTGGATCTATCGATTATTCTTTTATGATTAATAATATTTTTACCTAAATGCTCTCTAAATTTACGAGAATTGCAGGAACTTGATGTCAAAGCAGGAGGGGGTCAGATGATGTCCATTGGTACAATGTTAAGACAGTGGCTGGTAAAATTAGAATGGTTTTCTACACTATTTCCAAGGATACCAGTTCCTATTCAACAGAAGATTCAGAAGTTTCTTTCGGTAAGTTTAACCACCTGTAATAATGCCTGGTCCTGGGCGTTAAATGAAACACAAGTTCATACTATACTTTTAGTCTTTATTTGTATAGTATTATAGAATATAGGCTTAGCGCTAACCTCTCGGGCAGCGTGACGAGTCTATATCTCAGTCTTACTTACTTCTCCAGATTTCCTCTGGTTCTTA
The DNA here is from genome assembly GCA_030704885.1 of Cynegetis impunctata. NCBI lineage: Eukaryota > Metazoa > Arthropoda > Insecta > Coleoptera > Coccinellidae > Cynegetis > Cynegetis impunctata. The sequence goes on along the minus strand of JARQZK010001489.1, from coordinate 425,659 downwards.
TATGTATGTTTATACCATAAATTGCTGACGGGCGACCTTGCCCGTACGCGCCGAATACAATAATACTATAAGGTGTAACCAAACATCCTTCGGTTATTATGGAGTAACGTGACACTGACCTACTTCCAGTCCACGCCCTTGGCAAATTGAAAGAATTTTATTGAGGTTACTCGAGAAAATTGTGTCTCGTTTAAATGTATGATAATTTAAAAATTTTCTTTTCAATTTCCTATGAATGGTTTAATTACCATATCGCCTGTCGGGTGTGCACTGTAAGTATACTTAACATACAATTTTTAAAGTAATTTATTCTACGTATAATTTTGTTCTATACGCGCTGTCTAACGTCCCTATACTCTCGTGATGATACGCCATATTCTTGATATATTAATAATTATTTTATTTCAGCCATAGTACTCGATATAATTTACCTTTTACTTCAATTTGTGGACTCTTTCATTTGTCTCATCTATCAATTAATATAAACCCATCTATATATAACCACAATAATAATAACTAAGGTCCCTAAAACTGATTATATTCCCTTGCCTTTCTAATACTTGAGAGCTTTTAATTCCATTCTTCTCTACAGATAGCTTCTAAAATTCTCAACATTTCGTCTCGCGCCAATGCCGATCGAATATTTAGATACTGTAGAGTGTTGCAACATTAGTACATACCGTGTATGATTTATTCTTGGCAGCTTCCAAAATTCCAATTAACATAGCTAATGGATAGCTGTAGATCGTCGCAACACTATTCCTCCACAAAAATTTATATATACTCATCTATATATTTATTTCTTCATTTCTCATTACCATATCCATCTTAACTAAGAAGTGGTCGCTATCTATATATAGCATACAAAAAAATATATGTTTCATCTCATTTTACCAACGATTCCATCTCGTAATTACAGTAAAAATTCATTATTTATGAAAACATAATTCATTAGCAGGGGGCATAATCCATCCCCTGAGCGTCCCTATACGCATTCTCATTAATAAAATTGCTCTCTCCTTTTAACCATTAAATAATTGTACATTATCTATACCATACTATTTTGGAAACTATAATCAGTCTTAGCAGTACCTATATCTGATAATGGGCTCAAAGTTTAACTTTATTAAAAAAACAATATTTAAATTTTCCTATTTTTGTCCCTTCTGACAATAATAAGTTAATTTTCTTATTTGCGTATCATCAGGTGAGCAACAGTTTACAATTTCTTAAAACAATTTCTCTGATTTTTATAATTAACACTTGTGATGCCTAATATCAGCAATTTCATTTACGATAAAACTTGATTACGAGATTTAAATTATTCAATTAATCAAAAATTTAAAAATTTCCGAAGTAGGTCTCAGTAAGATTTAACTACAATAATACGTAAATGCAAATTATTCATAATCATAAAAAAAATTTTCTAGCTTCGAAATATTTGACATATATATTACATTCTTCGGAAAATATTGTTGATTATTGCTTTCTTATCTATAACTAATTGAAGGTCAGATGGCTCTACTCTCCTAGTATCGAAAGATCTAAAATATTTATTGCACTCTTCATAAATTTTATTTGATTCGTTTAATTTAGTTTCAACAATGTCTCTACTTTCAAGCCGTCGTTTTGGTCCAATTTTTATTAAATAAGTTCTTATTTCCTTCAATTTGTTACACAGTAGATCGCAAGATTCCAAATCCATTCAATAAACCAATTATTCGTACAAACAATAGTAACTCGATAGTCAGTCAATGCCGGTCAGTGTCATCAGATTACTCATGTTATCATAATAGCAATGTTATAATAATAATAATGTCAATGTCACACAATCCATAAACAGAACGAGTGATTACTTATTTCTCTAATTGCACACTATATATAAAAATTTCCATAATCCTGAATAGGAATAGCTCCAAAAAATAATAGCAATAATTATCTACAGCAAAAGAATTTCCCACTAACACATTACAATTGATAATAATAACTAGTGCTAAATAACAAAAGCAGGGGGTCATCCTATTTCATACTTAACTTTAACGGGGAGAGAAAAAAAATTTTTCCCGGAAATTAACTAATAAGAAAACATAATTTAACTGTCTCTTTTTTTTCTTCCAAAAAAAATTATTCATAGTGTCTGTTCACTAGGTCACTAATAATAATAGGGGTTTAATAAAATTAAATCTAATAACGAAATTAATAATAGGCTTAATAACAAATGAAAATAAATAATTAGGTCAGGTAATAATTAGTGTTCAGTGTCATAATTTATATATCTATACATAATCTAAAAAAAAATTTCCCATTTATCCTAACCAAAAATAGTTCCAAAAAAAAATAATAATAATTATCCACAATAATCGATTTTCAAATATCAATAAAAAAAAATTTCCCCCATTACGGATATTGCATAGAAACAAAGAACATCCAAAAAATGAAAATATCGCCATTATATAGAGCACAAAAAATAAAAATAGTAATCCACGAAATTAAATAACAATATGCAAAAACACTACCCCACTCGAACTTGAATTATATATATAGAAAATGCATGAAAGAGGGAAAATCATAATAAAATAATAATAAAAAAATTAATCATGATAAAAATAATAATAATAAAAAATATATATATACAAGGTTATAATTCTTCAAACTTAAAATTAATGAAGAAAAAATGCATGAAAGCAATAAATATTTAAAAAATAAATGTCCCTTTTTCCTCCATAACAAAAATAACGAAGTCTCTTTTCTCGTCATATTTACAAAAAATGTCAATTCCACTCTATGTCTACACACATAGTGGCCGATACGTCCCTAACTCGTCTGCAATACTGTTCCACATACGCAACACATAGGCAGTCATTTATATTAGGGTAGATCCTACCTTACACATCGGAGATTCTCTTAACTCGGCTTGCTGGGTTGTCCTCGTCTGTTCCGTGTAGCAACCATTGGTAACACATTGGTTAGTTGCCAGCATCTTTATGGGCGATGGTCACTTCTTCTTCTCACCATTCTATCACTTTATTTTATTTACCAGCTAACTACACTTCTTCCAACTATACTAATACAACTGGCAGGATCGCCATGTAATGCCTGGTCCTGGGTGTTAAATGAAACACAGGTTCATACTATACTTTTAGTCTTTATTTGTATAGTATTATAGAATATAGGCTTAGCGCTAACCTCTCGGGCAGCGTGACGAGTCTATATCTCAGTCTTACTTACTTCTCCAGATTTCCTCTGGTTCTTATATGTATGTTTATACCATAAATTGCTGACGGGCGACCTTGCCCGTACGCGCCGAATACAATAATACTATAAGGTGTAACCAAACATCCTTCGGTTATTATGAAGTAACGTGACACTGACCTACTTCCAGTCCACACCTTAAATAATCCTACAATGATATTTATGGTGAAAAATGTTGCATTCCATGAATAATTGTAATATATTATGAACTAATGCCTACAACTATACGCAAACAATAACTAAGGCAACTAGAGTTACACTAGTGTTGAGTAGGACATACAAGAGGCAGTACATTTGTCCCGTACATGACGTCAAAATGTAAGAGCGGCTCAACATTTTATATTGTACTGCTTCAGATTTTATGACGCGGGTGTCGCGCTAGGCGCTACTTACTTTCCGTCTCCGTAAAACTATAGGATGATGACAAAGAGGAAGTGAGACGCATGCTACAAATTTATTGAATTATTGCTTTTCGAGTCTCGTCGAGCGATAAGGAAGTATCCTATGAGGCACGTATTAAAGCGACTGTTTTGCTTTTGAATATCCTAACCCTTCAAAATATATTAATTGTTTATATTTTTATTTCCCTACTTACCAACAATATTCATTATGCTAATCGTTTCATATCACTTTGCGATACTGATTATTAATATATAATCAATCAGAGTTCAGACTGTAACTATTCTACTGCAATAAAATCAAATGTCATATTCGTACTCGTAACTTCAAACGTATCGCCGAGCTTCAGTACGCCTCGCGTAATTTGAAGTGGGACATTGTACTGGCTCAGTACAAAAAAGAGGCTACTCTTACAAACTCATTTTCATGTCGTGTCCTACCCAACACTAAGTTACACAAGATTCATCCACACTTATTGATAATATATTTGTAAACTCATCATTTCATTACGAAAGTGGTGTGATAGACACGGCTCTATCCGAACACCGAGCACAAGTCCTTTGTATATGGTACGATTATCTCAGAGGAACCCAAAAATATATAAAGAAAAGAATTTTCTCAAAAACTGAAGTTGAACCTGTCAAACAAGAAATTGAATGAAGCAGTTGGGAATTTGTCATGAATTCAGAAAATGTAAACGAAGTATATATATACATGTTTCACATAAATTCACAAACATAATGAATAACATTAAGGAAAAAAAAGTAACAATAAATCAAAAACCAAATGAATGGATTATGTCAGTAATAAAAGTATGTAAAAATAATGATAGCTATATCAACAAAATCAGTGCAAAGTTCTTCAGTAAATACTGTTATGTATTTAAAAAAGTTATTAAAGAAGCGAAAAAAATACCCAACAAAAAATATATAGAGAATGCGTAAAATAAAACAAAAGCCTATTTTACTATTATGAAAAACATAACAAAAAAATACACATAAACATTTCTCAGAAAAATACAGATGTACGTCGGAGATCTTGACTCCCAAGTATACAAAAAGACTATATTCGTGCTTTCGAACAAAAGAAATGTACATCTTCAATATATTTGAATCCAACAAACTATATAGAGGTAAAAAATTGAAAAAAAATTAAGATTAATGGGAAATTGCCACATTCCAATTATTTTGTTGAAAGAAACAGCACACGTTATAAAGGAGCCTCTTGCACATATTATAAACTTGAGTCTGACAAACGGCACTTTTCCAGAATTACTAAAAACAGCAATGATTAAATCTATACAAAAAGAAAAGGAAAAAAGGCGTGGAAGCAAACTATCGTCCAATCTCGCTACTATTAAATGTAAGTAAAATATTTGAAAAAATTATTAACAATTGGCTCTTCAACTTCTTAGGCGACAATTCTATTCTATCAGAACAAAAAAATTGATTCAGAAATGAAAAATCCACAACTCGAGCAGAGTATCAGGCAGAATATTAAATTCAATCGACAATAATAAACAAACGCTTTCCATTTGCATAGATTTCGACATTGTCAACCTTAAATTACAAATTGGAAAAATATGGTATCAGAGGGATTGCTCAAAATCTAGTTCAATCATATTTACTTAATACAAAGAAAATAATGTGTATTTGAATATAATGATAAGGGAGAGTTGCTGATGTCGGATAGTGTAGTTGTGGAGAGAGGTGTGCCGTAGGGATGAATTCTTGGGCGATTGTTGTACCTTCTCTATACTATTGAAATACATGCTGTCAGCGATGAATACACAGTACTATACGGTGATGGTACCACACTGATATTCAGCGAGGAAAATAAAGAACTACTAAGAAAAGTGAATAATATCATCGATACACTGAAGCAATATTTTTCATTAAATGATATTCTTGTGAAATGTAACAAAAACTCAGTTAGTATCGTTCGGAAATAGAATAAATGACAGAATTAAAATATTTTACAAAAATCAAGAGAGCGTCTCTATGGAAGTTTCCTCTTCTTGGGAATACACATTGACCAGAAACTTGACTGGAGTATAGAATATAGATTTTGTTGCGAAAATATATATGGTTGTTGTTATGCACTTCGGCTTATTTCTCAAACTGTGGGTGAGGATGTAGCACTTTCGTCATACCAGGCATATGTTCAATCCAGAATAAAATATAGCATCATTTATTGGGGTATCTCATGTGGTATACAAAGGATTATGGTTCTACAAAACGGTACAGATGTGTGCTACCTCTCAATGTATATTAGGCTCTTGCACCGTATATTTTAAACTTAGTTTAATGATAAACCGAGTTTAATTTGACATTTTCGCTGTCAAATTAAACTCGGCTCCGCAGTTTAGTGATCAGTGCGTTGCACTACTGAACAGAAGGTCGGTGGATCGAATCCCGGCCGAACCAACGAATTCATGCGGAGCCACCTCTCGGACGGCAATGGCAAACCACCGAGAAGTATTTGCCTAAGAAAGCCTCTCTATAAAGACGTTCGGAACCGTCGTAAAACTGTAGGTCCCTTCCATTCATGTATCACGCACAACATGAATAGTTGTAAAGAGGTCGTCTGTGCCCGAAATCGGGTACGGCACCGGAAGAAGAAGTGGATTTGTACAAAGTTATTGTGATTTTCTTAGACCTTGCGAAGGCGTTTGACACAGTTAATTATAGGGAATTGTTCGATATATTGGAGAAGGTGGGAATCAGAGGTAGTGCTCTGGAACTCTTACAAGACTATTTGAGAGATAGAAGACAGTTGGTGCAGGTTCAGGATTCCATTAGTTCTAAAGGCAATGTCGTGTGTGGGGTGCCCCAGGGCACTGTTCTGGGACCGATTTTGTTTACGATTTAAATAAATAGCATTGACAATAAACTTATTATTATTATTATTATCATCAGGTGTTTCAAAAGTATATTTAAGCAATAGGGTTGAAAGCTGGTGGGTAGGTTTATTGTGTGGCATAAACCATGGCGGGGAGATATGAACAGTTTGAAATTGAACCGTAAACAAACATATTGAAGCTAACGAAAGAGATACTATCATTGACGACATTGATACACCTGAACTAGAGCATCATGATTGGATGGCAATTGCATCAGCTCTTCCAAACCAGCCCGTATCAGAAAGAACGTTAGTTCATCGTGACTTCAATTATCCTCAACTTGAAGATAATCTGCTCTTTATTAATCATTATAAAGAATCCCATGAACGGCCATCCGGATGATCAACGAGCTAAGGAATACAACTCAACACTGAACAGTTGACTATTTTCGAAAAATTTGATGATCAATATTGACAGGTCAGAATAACAACAAACTTTCGATTGTTCAAGGAAGTGCTGGAACAGGCAAATTTTGTGTAATTCGTCAAATGGTGAAAATAATTGAATTGCATCGTGGTGTAGACTCGCATTTGCTCATGGCTCCAACTGGTGTAGCAGCTAATAACATAAACGGTAGAAAATTTCACTCATCTTTTCATCTGACGCTAACACGAAACGGCGTTGTCCAAGATTTAAGCAGCGAAAGTGAGCGCAATTTCCAACAGAATTCTATTATGTTCGAAACGTAGGTGTTCCTGTCCTACACATGTCCGCATTCAGGAAGGGTGCAGATTCGGAACGGCCTTTTGTGTCACTAAAATTCACGGCAATCGCTAGCATACATGTAGGTCAGGGAAGACATGACTTTTATTTTTGAAATTCTCAATCAGATTTAAAAAATGCTTGCTTCGCTCAATATTTGCAAACAGCAGCTTACATTGCATACCTAGTATATATATATATATATATATATATATTATATATGTATATATATATATATATATATATATATATATATATATATATATATATATATATATATATATATATATATATATATATATATATATATCTTATATATAAAATTCTCGTGTCACAGTTTTCGTTCCCATACTCCTCCGAAACGGCTTGACCGATTCTCATGAAATTTTGTGAGCATATTGAGTAGGTCTGAGAATCTATTTTTCATCCCCCTAAATGTTAAGGGTAGTCCACCCATAAATTTTTATTTTTATTTTTTAGACAAAATTTTTTGTTTTTATTTTTTTATGATACAGCATACAAAAATACATACAATCCTAAATTTTCACCCTTCTACGATCAACCCTTATTTTTTATTTGTTAAACTCCTTCGAAATGACTCGACCGATTCTCATGAAATTTTGTGTGCATATCGGTTAGGTCTGAGAATCCGACAAAATCTATTTTTCATCCCCCTAAATGTTAAGGGTAGTCCACCCCTTAATTTTTTTCTTTATTTTTCTGACAACATTTTCTGTTCTATTTTTTTATGATACAGCATTCAAAAATATATACAACCCTAAATTTTCACCCCTCTACGATCAACCCCTATTTAGATAGATTGTGTGCATATCGGGTAGGTCTGAGAATCGGCTAACATCTATTTTTCATCCCCAAAAATTTAATTTATTCCACCTCTCAATAAAATTTTTTTATTTTTCAGTCGAAATTTTCTGTTCTATTTTTTTTATGATACAACATTCAAAAATACATACAACTCTTAATTTTCACCCTTCTACGATCAACCCCTATTTTTTATTTGTTAAACTCCTCCTAAATGGCCCGACCGATTCTTATGAAATTTTGTGTGCATATAGAGTAGATCTGAGAATCGGCCAACATCTATTTTTCATCCCCCTAATTTAATTTTTTTATTTTTCAGACACAAATTTCTGTTCTATATTTTTATGATACAGCATTCAAAAATACACACAACCCTAAATTTGCACACCTCTACGATCAACCCCTATTTTTCATTTGTTAAACTCCTCCGAAATGGCTCGACCGATTCTCATGAAATTTTGTGTGCATATCGGGTAGGTCTGAGAATCGGCCAACATCTATTTTTCATCGCCCTTAATATTAAGGGTAGTCCACCCCTTGATTTTTTTTAGACAAAACTTAATGTTAATTTTTTTTATGATACAGCATTCTAAAATACATACAACCCTAAATTTTCACCCCTCTACGATCAATCCCTATTTTTTATTTCTTGATTATAAACTTCACTTTTTTTGGCAAGACTTTTATTTTTATTTTGTCTAGAATAAAAAAATTCATATAACTCTCAATTTTTTACCTTCTACGATCAACCTCTATTTTTCCGTCGCGATTTTCATTCTTTTAAATTTTATCCACGGATCCGCGATAGGGTTGCAAGATGGCAATCGAAAATAACAATAGTCTGTCTGAGAATAGGTCGTAATATATTTTTCAGGCCCCTACGTGATTAGAGTAGTTCACCACAAACATTTTTATAAATTTTTTGGACAAAATTTTCATTTTTATTTTTTTATGATGTTGCATTAAAAAATACAAACAACCCATATTTTTTAATAGCCATTTTTATAATTCAAACAACGTTTGCCGGGTCAGATAATAATAATAATAATATAGATTGATAGATAGATAGATATATAGATAGGTGGATATATTTCGGCAGATAGATGAATAGATAAAAAGATAGATAGATAAAAATAATTTATATGGCAGAACAACGTTTGCCGGGTCAGATAGATTGATAGATAGATATAACGATAGATAGATAGATAAAAAGATAGATAACTATCTAGATAGATAGTTAGATAGATAAAAATAATTTATATGGCAGAACGGCGTCTGCTGGGTCAGCTAGTATATATATATATATATATATATATATATATATATATATATATATATATATATATATATATATATATACACTTATTGATATACAATTATCGCATCACCTGAAAAATTTCTAACAGTTGCTACAAAAACCAATCGACTTCCGCCATCTGTTCTTATCAGTGAAAGAATGAAAACATAAAAGAAATATCACGACGACAATGCCGATAAGACATCTTTTTTTAGGGAAAAACGGGAAAACATGCTTTAACTACAAATTTACCTTAAATCAGTTCACTTGTTGTTGTTTGAAAGCAGACAGGTTCAGTTTAATTGAGGTTTTGTTAATCGAAATTGCATTATGGCACGTCGCGAAAACAATCTTCGAAATTTGACTCGAGATGAAGTCGTCAGAATAGTCACCCTTGTTGAAAATGGACAAAGTCAGAGAGTCGTCGCGAATTTGTTGGGTGTGAACCAATGCACAGTATCTCGAGCAGTGGAAAGGCACAGAGAGCTTGGAGGATTTGAGAGAAGAGCAGTACAAGGTCGACCGAGAGCAACTACCCCTGCAGACAATCGTTTTTCGAGACTTCAGGCCCTGCGTCGAAGGCATGTCACTGCTTCACAGCTTCAACATGATTTGGCCACTACCCGAAATACGCGAGTTAGCTCACAAACCATAAGAAACATCTTGAGGCAGTCCGGAATGAGACCCAGAGTAATAGCTACTGGACCTCGACTCACCAGGAGACACCGTGCTCGTTTGAGATTTGCCACGGAACATCAAAATTGGACCATCGCAGATTGGGGACATATACTGTTCACGGACGAGTCCAGATTTTGTTTGTATACTTCAGATCGACGAATACCAGTCTACAGACGAGAGGGTGAGCGCTACGTTCAGTGCAATATAAGACCGTCTACGAATTTTGGAGGAAGGTCTATCATGTTCTGGGGAGGAATATCTTTGAGGGGCCGCACAGAGTTGGTACTGGTGGATAGAGGTACGATGACTGCTGAAAGGTACATTAGGGACATTTTGCGTGAACATGTCGTGCCTTACGCTCCACGTGTTGGTGATGAGTTTGTGCTAATGCACGATAATGCACGTCCTCACGTCGCAAGGGTAGTTAACGAGTACCTTCAAGAAATGAATATTCCAGTTTTGGACTGGCCCGCATGCAGCCCCGACTTAAACCCTATCGTGCATGTCTGGGACTATCTCTACAGAAATCTCCGACAACGAGATGCCACTCCAGCGAGTCTCGAAGAGCTTCAACAGGCATTAACTGAAGATTGGAATAATTTGGATGAGGGTTATATCCAGAGGTTGATTGAAAGTATGCCAGGGCGTTGTGAAGCTGTAAGAAGAGCTAGAGGAGGCAACACGCGATACTGAATCACTCAGATTTTCAATTTTGATTCAATTTCGATTCAATTTAATTTTCATCATTTTCTGAATATCTTTAAAAAGGAATAAAAATGGTTTATCTTGGGCACTTCGTGCTCTGTATTGCATCTGGTAATAAAAAAAAACCTTTCAATTAAATTATAATGTCATTATGGATAGCTACCTGTCTCTGATATTTTTGCATGATGAAAAGTTTCAGTGATGCGATACTTTTTTTGGTGAGTATATATATATATATATATATATATATATATATATATATATATATATATATATATATATATTATATATATATATATATATATATATATATATATATATATATATATATATATATATATATATATATATATATATATATATATATATATATATATATATATATATAAATTATATTATATATATATATATATATTATTTATTTATTATTAATGATATTCAAATTCATTGGAAAAAGAAAATAATACTCATTTCATATGCTGAATATAATTGAGAAAAAGTATGAAGTTATATATAGATTCAAATGTGGTTGAAATTGGAGTGATTAAATTTAATATTATTTCAATAGGAAAATGTCGTACCTCAGGTGTCACATACAAGAGATGATAGTTCCAAATACAACGAGCGGCCACAAAAGGATTGGCCCCGAGAAAGAGATAATGTAAGAGAGGATATAAGGAGAGACTTCCTTAGAAATGACGAAAGAGATAAAAAGGATAGTAGACATACCAGGACAAGAGGTAAATCACCTGAGCGTAGTAAGTATAGAGATGAGAGGGGTCACAGAGACAACTACAAATGGGATAAAGGGAAGAATTTCAAGAGGGACAGAAGTCGAAGCCCAAATAGATCTACTTCACATTCTCATAGCAGTTCTAGAAGGGATTTTAAGGACAGAGACAGCTATAGAAGATAATCAAGATGCAAAAGCATAATTTTTGATTTTACTACTGAAACATTATGTTAAATAAGTTAGGTAATCAATCATTACAGTAAATAAAATATTGCTTGTGAGAAAGTCATTTCCTGTTTCATATTCAAATTTTTTTAGGATATTTTCAATTAGTGATCATGAAATAAATCAGTTTATTGGTTCTTATATGTGTATCAATTTTGCAACCAGTTTTTTTCAGTTTTAGTTGAAAAAATTGCTATCCATTGAATAAGATACTCAAATCTTAAAGGAGAACAAAGTTTATGTGCCACTTATTATGTATAATTATGTCATGAAATAGTCAAATCTTGATATTTTAAACTAGCAGTAATCAACCAAATAAATGTTATTACAGATGAACAAAATATATAATCTGAGATGCATTCTGAGTAATTGTTGGGGTAAAGAACACTCAGTTCTGCTAGGTTAAGTTATTCAATTCAATTAAAAGGTTTTTATTTAGCTTATAAAGCTACATAAATTCACACATTTCTGACACAAATAAAGCATAAAAATAAAATATTTAAAAACTATGATAAAACTTAACCAAAATATACTAGATTAAATTTAAAAGTCTGTTTTTTTTCAATTAATACTAGTAAGGTCTTTAATTTAATAATAAATATTCTTTCAGTGATGATTTAAACTTGTTTAGGGATGATTGATTCTTCACACTGATTGGTAACTCGTTAAACATTTGAAGACCTTTATGACATAAGGAGTTTTGTCTTTTCACGCCTGTCTCTGACAGGTGAAAGTTCATTCTATTTCTTGTATTGTGGCCATGAATATCACAGTTTCGCTTGAACATATTTAGTACGTTTTCAGGAAGGATACCATACTTTATTTTTGAAACCAAAACCAGTACATTATATTTAAAAAGGTTTTTAACATTCAACCATTCCAAGATCGACAGCATGTGTTTAATTGGTGTGTATCTGTTGGCTCTTAATATCGTTCTCATAGCTTTATTTTGGAGAAGTTGAAAATTATCAATTACACATTTGTTACTAAAGTACAGCAGGCTGGAACAATAGTTTAAATGTGGTAATATTACAATCAAATCATGAAAAACATACTAGTCGACCATGGTCAATTTCATAGATTACATAAAGTGAACAAGGAAAATTCTTAATAATTTAAAAAATTATCAAACAACTTTCCAAGGAAGCTGGTTATACGTATTCAGCAACGCAAAATCTGCATTCACAATCGAACGGTGAATTATAGAAATTGTCAAGTCACACCGACTCAAAATCTGCATACAGCTGTTTCGATCTTATTAGATCTCATCAGTGCAGCTTATTTGACTCGGAGTGAACAACTCGGAAACAACAATTCAATTAGAAATTTGTTAATTCACTCCGAGTCAAATAAGCTGCACTGATGAGATCTAATAAGATCGAAACAGCTGTATGCAGATTTTGAGTCGGGGTGACTTGACAATTTCTATAATTCACCGTTCGATTGTGAATGCAGATTTTGCGTTGCTGAATACGTATAACCAGCTTCCTTGGAAAGTTGTTTGATAATATTTTAAATTATTAAAGAATTTTTCTTGTTCACTTTATGTAATGTATGAAATTGACCATGGTCGACTAGTATGTTTTTCATGATTTGATTGTTGTATTTTGCGTATTAAGCGACTAGAATATTCGGAGCGCACTCTCGTGGGTATATCCAAAGGTTTTAAATCACTATGTTAGTGTGCCTTGGAATCATTTACACCACTGTTGTAGAGTAGATATCTTCATATCAGGAGGTACGTGTTTAAGCGACGAATTTCTGCATTTTCAGTCTAAGCGGTGAATTGTTGTTTCCCAATATATTTGGTGGGATGGCGCTCTGGATTGTTATCCAGCCAGTGTTACTGACCACGATTTGTATTGGGGAACAATTAGAAATTTGTTAATTCACTCCGAGTCAAATAAGCTGCACTGTTGAGATCTAATAAGATCGAAACAGCTGTATGCAGATTTTGAGTCGGGGTGACTTGACAATTTCTATAATTCACCGTTCCTTGGAAAGTTGTTTGATAATTTTTTAAATTATTAAAGAATTTTCCTTGTTCACTTTATGTAATGTATGAAATTGACCATGGTCGACTAGTATGTTTTTCATGATTGGATTGTTGTATTTTGCGTATTAAGCGACTAGAATATTCAGAGCGCACTCTCGTGGGTATATCCAAAGGTTTTGAATCACTATGTTAGTGTGCCTTGGAATCATTTACACCACTGTTGTAGAGTAGATATCTTCATATCAGGAGGTACGTGTTTAAGCGACGAATTTCTGCATTTTCAGTCTAAGCGGTGAATTGTTGTTTCCCAATATATTTGGTGGGATGGCGCTCTGGATTGTTATCCAGACAGTGTTACTGACCACGATTTGTATTGGGGAACAATTAGAAATTTGTTAATTCACTCCGAGTCACATAAGCTGCACTGATGAGATCTAATAAGATCGAAACAGCTGTATGCAGATTTTAAGTCGGGGTGACTTGACAATTTCTATAGTTCACCGTTCGATTGTGAATGCAGATTTTGCGTTGCTGAATACGTATAACCAGCTTCCTTGGGAAGTTGTTTGATAATTTTTTAAATTATTAAAGAATTTTCCTTGTTCACTTTATGTAATGTGGTAATATTAGTATATTATATAAGTTTTTTCTTGTATCCAGGTTTAAATTGTCTGATAGTCTATATAGGTAATTAACTTTAATAGAAATTTTTTGTGTCACGTTTGAAAAATGTGTTTTAAAATTCAGCTTTCTATCAATTACCACTCCTAAATATTTAATTTCGTCCACTATCTCCAAAGATTCATTTTCAATTTTGATGTCCAGATTTTGTTCGTTGAGGATAAAAATGATTTAACGATTCACTGAGCTTAAACTGAAGGAAGATTTTAGAACTGATTTCAGGTGTTTGGAGCACTGTATCCAAATATGTAATCCGTTTTTTTTCTGTCGCTCTACATCCATTTATCCATCAATGAAAGAAATTGGCTACAATTCGTAACTCGAAGACAATCTTTCATTTTGTCTGCTTTGTGAGCAAAATGTTTTGACCTGAGTATTTTTCAATTAATGAGCACCTATTTATTGGCCGTTATTTTTTACATTGATTGAAGTTCAATAGCGTAGTTCACACAGATGTTATATAAAACTTTTAATCCTATTTCCGAAATTAACATAACATTTAACTCTACGTTTCACATTATACTAATTTAGAAGAAAATAGTGAGCTCTTGTATAAACAAGAAAATTATATATTTGAAACATTCTTTGCAATTGGATGTTGAATAGGTCTCGCATCTGGTCACAATTTCGTATTGTAAAAAGTTGCAGGTGAGATGATGGCCAAACTTTTCTCTGGTCTAATGTAAATGAAAAAAAATAAGTATTTATATTAATTTTTTAACATACGTATTATAGTTTAGTGGAAAGTCTGACATTGTAAAGAACTACGCGATACAAAGTTATAAAAATGTTTCAACAAAGTTACAAATTTTGTAACAAAACGTTATAAACTCCTTTCAGAGCTGATAACCTACACGAACTAATAATGAATATTTGGGTGTATCAGAACAACAGTGGTCCAAGTTCATTTTACAAAGTTTTGTTTAATTAAGATATTTGCGTTTGTGTTTATAGGTAATTTCTTGTTATTTATTTCAAATTGGATTCATTAGATTCTTTTCGGTGATATAATAAATTTTATTTCTCTTATACTACATGAATGATAAATTCAAAAACACCTTACTAATCAATCAATTAAGAGAAAAAAAATGGACTTAGTTCAGTGTTGCACTGAACGAATTCATATTAAGGTGCATTGTTTAATCCAAGTCACAAGAATAAAACTGAATTTAGCTAAAAGATTTTATGTTACTCATTTTAATTGCTCTGAAAACATTCTTTTGCAATATCACAAAATAAATTTGAATTTTAGAGTTACAAATTTAAATTTGTGTGTATTAGGATTGCACAGATGTTTTTAGACAAACAAGTAAAATAAAATCTATATCAGAAAACAATTCTAACATGAATATTTAAAAAACCAGCTAATCTATTCGTGAAATTGGTATTCGTTGTTGAACTCTTCATCACTCAACAACTGATTACTCTGATCCTGACCATCTTGGAAGAATGTTCTTGTATTAATTTTAACAGGAAGATTTTTATGAAATGATGAATATATATGTGGTATAAAAGGTAGAAGCAATTTTTTATCGTCTTCTTTACTAATGTTATGGCTCGTCGTTGCATGTACAGAGGCTCACGATTTACCGCTGCTAAATATGTGAATTTCTTTCCAACGCACTTATTTATTAAGGAAATCTCTCGGAAGTTCATAACATTTGAAACATTCTCTCTAAATAATAAAGAAAATGGTTGTCCACGTTTGAATTTGATGACTTGAATCTTCATTTAATTAACTGAATTTTTAGTCACATCCACTAATTGAAGCAATACGTGTCAAGACATGAAAAATAGGACTTGAGTCACCTTTGCTCTGAACATTTTCTAACAATCTAGTGGTATTTTAAAGGCAACTATTGAGGAGTGGACTTGGATCTTTGTTGTATTGGGGGTACTGTATCGAGAATAAAAAAGAAAATCAAAATTTTGGACTTGAACCACTGTTGTTCTGATGCACCCATTTAATTGAATCAGAACATGCCCTCAAAACTTAAGATAATATAGTATTATGCGTGAGTAAAAAAAAATACCCTATTATGCATAAAAAAAATTATATTTACTAAAACATAACGATATAGAAACTGTAATAAATACACGCATTTCACTGAAGATATTACTAGAAGTATACTTCTGTTACAATAATAAAATTACGAAGTTGTACAAATTGTATAGGTACAGCAAGGAAAGTATGGATCTTATAAAATAAAATTATTCCTATTAATTAATTATTCAATCATATATTTAGAGTTGCGTTAAGTACAATGTTTTATTTGTATGATGTAGGAAGACGTCCTTGGTTTCATAATATTTTCAGGTACCTAATTCATTAACTAAAAGTAATAGAAGGTAAAAGGAAAATTTTAATATTGTGGCCTTATTTACTTTCGATTTGAACATTGCATTTTTTTTTCTTTAATTCCAAGGAAACAATTTGAGAGTAGTAATTTCTCTCAGCTGAGATTTAACAACATTTATAAGCAATGCTCACGCATTTAGCTGAGTTGCTGTCAAATCAACTGCTATTTGGAATAATGCTTTTGATTGGTAATTTTTGCGGAACTAGTTTTAAGGAGCACTTTTTGCATCGGCTTTTAGTCCGGTAGGAATATTTAGCAAAGAATCCCACACCAGTACACCCTCCAATTGTAAAAAAGATTATGAATTCTTTATAAGTATACAATTGCAATGTCAAGATTCAACATAAACAATATTAAGAAGATCCTTTTTGTGATGTACTTAAATAATAATAATATCGAAACCTTAATTCAAAGTTCTCCAAACTTCCATTTTTCTAAATTGATAATTCAAATATTCTTGAAATACATTAGTGTTTGAATATTTTAAATATGCGAATATAAATCAACTCAATCTGGTCGTTCAGCAGGACATTAACGTTTCTCTTATGATTGAGTTTGAAAATGTCTAATGATTCTAAGTAATTCAATTTGACTCCTTTTGGCAATTTGTAGATAATTTGTGGGAACGGGTGGTAGTTCAACCAAGAATGCCTCAAGAATAATCATATACCTAATAATGTTCGAATAACCACCAAATCTACAACCACAGCCGCTAGAAGGGCTTCAAGATTTGATCAAACCACCTGGATACAAGAAGAATTATTATTATTATTAAACATAAATGAAGGCTAAGAACAGAGTCCCATATAAGCCTAAAAAATTAACAAATTGATACAATGCATGCAGAAAGAAACTAAAAAACAACTAATATAAGCACTGAAACAATTAACCGAATAAGCAAATGTCTATTTTGTTTTTAAAACTATTCACCGACTCAGAATTCACAACATCGCCGGGCAAGCCATTCCACGCCTCGAAAACACGGTTCGCCAAAAAATATTGTCTCTGTCTTGTGGCAAATTCCTCCTTTTTTAAATAGAGAGTGTGACCTCTTAACCGCGAATCATTGTTGAAGATAAAAAGTTCCCTCAGATTAGCATAATTAAACTTGGCTATACGGAAAGATATGATGAGGTCCCCACGGAGTCGACGTTGGTCAAAAGCCATCAGTTGTGCTATCCTCAGTCTTTCGGGATAGGTTGGACGCACTTCACCAAAAGTCAGACACGTGGCTCGACGCTGAACACTCTCCAACAGGTTCTCATCACGCACCAAAACCGGACACCATACCGGACCTGCGTACTCCAAAATTGGACGAACGTAGGTCTTGTAGAGTTTTATGCAACTTGAATTTGATAGGTGGGAGAACGTTCTGCGAATGAGGTAGATCAGCGTGTTGGCGCGCTTGCATGCGGATATTATGTGTTCGGACCAAGTTAGGTCAGTGTTAACAGTCACTCCCAAGTCCACATGCGAGGACACCACGCGTAACGATTGATCGTTTGTTGTGTTCTTTCCCTGATGAAGTACGACGCATTTGTCGACGTTAAGAGGCAACAGCCAATTCTCACACCACTGACTAATTGAGTTGAGGTGCTCTTGAAGGAGTTGATGCTCAACTAAGGCATTGCCATATAGCTTAGTGTCATCGGCATAAAAAGACTTGTACGACTTTATTTGAAGCGCCAGATCACTTGCATAAATGACAAATAGGAGTGGGCCAAGAACAGACCCCTGGGGAACTCCACTTGTGACTTGTATGTCCGAAGAAAAAGAGTGACCCACCCTTACCGTGAAAGTTCTGTCTGTTATGTAATCTTCAATCCATAGGTTTAGTTGGCCCCGAATACCGAATGTGTCGAGTTTGTGCATTAGCCTCCTCACCGGGACCCTGTCGAAGGCCTTGGCGAAGTCAAGATAAACGTCGGTCGTCTGTCGGTATTTTTTTATCGTAAGCTGTCGTCCAATCGTTCATACACTGTAGAAGATTGCTGGTGGTGGATTTACCTTTGACAAAATTGCTCCGACGGAATGATTTTGTTTTTTGTTAGAAATTTTGACATATATTCTACAATTATTGTTTCCATTACTTTGGAGGGTACGGAAAGAAGACTAATGGGCCTGTAGTTAATTGGGTTGAGTTTATCGCCTTTTTTGTAAACAGCAGTGACAGATGCCCGCTTCCAGGCCCGTGGGATTTGAGATTTTGCAAAAGAGACAGACATGATTGTAGACAACGGTGAGCAGAGGGCTTCGGAAAATTTCCTGAGAAAGAAGGGGGTCATTCCGTCCAAACCAGGAGATGAATTCAACTTAATGTTAGATAAATGATTTTTTATCTTCTCCGAAGTAAACGTCACATGGTTCAGACTATCATCGTTGTGCTTTAATTTCCGGTAGTTGATCATCTCGAGGCTCAACTATGAAGGAGCTTGTGAAAGAGTCAGCCAAAGCCTCAGCTGATTCAATGTCTGCAGAACACAAGGAACCATCATGCTTACGCAGGAGCGGAATGCCTACCTTGGTGCTCCGGTTGGATCGCATGATGATTTTTTGTTGTCTCCAGAGTTTGCAATAGATTCCTCGAACTCTCGACGTGAAGATCGTAGAGTAGATACCAGGTGCTTTGAGAAATTTCGATGAGTTTGGTAATCTTCTGGGGCTTTTGATCTTTTGTATCTTTTCCAAAGCCTTTTTTGTGATGTATGAGTGACATTATCTCGGTGTTTATCCATGGCTTGAGAGGATTCTTCCGGCATACCGTGCTGCTAGAGGTTCTGTCAATAGAAGCAGTTACGGTCGAGTAAAATCTCTCCCAGAGGATGTCAACGTCATCACATGCGCTCATGATGTTGATCCAATCAATGATGGAAAGTTCCTCGGATAACCGATCAAAGTCGACCACTTTAAAAACTTCGGTTCTGCATTTGCTGGGCATGCAAACATTGAGCTGAACAGTTCCGTAGATTACTGCATGAACCGATGAATCGAATGAAGATACCTATTCGAGAAACGATATGTATTCCAGAATTATATTGAGTTAATACATGCTGGATTAACTAGTAGACTACATCCCTTAGAATTTGACAAACATTAGATTCAAATTTAAACTCCCAAGAATGATATTGATGTTGAATTTTTTCCTTCTAATTCTGAAGACAGTCTATATTAGGTCTGTTGGAAAAAGAGCATAAAATCATTCCGAACACCATAGCATAGAGCATAGATAAAATCTCCAGAGAATTATATGCTGAAGAATCTACATTAGTTTGAAGAATTAATGAACCAGCGTTAGCCAAATTCAAAATTTCTCAAATGCCCTCACTTTCCAAAACCTACTAATCATTTAGGTAACATAAAATCCTCGAAACGAGAAATACAAATAAATAATTCAACTATTACTAAAGCAGATAAATCTAGTGCAGTAGTAGTTCATTCAAGATGATTTATATTTTTTAAATGAATTAATTTTTTCAAACAGAACAGTACATTTCAGCAGATATTTTCATGTCACATATAAAGAACTTAATATTCCAATCCACTAAGACATGTGCATATATGTTTTTCGCATACATTCGTTGACGATATAATTTCCTCTTACAGGGGCATCGCAAGATGACTAAACCAGTTTTTGAATTATATTGATAACATTCAAATTGGAAAAAACCAATGTAGGCTAGGCATATTAGGATTTTCAGACACAAGTTTTGCTATAGTTTTGATTTTCTCATCCTTTATGTTTTTTGGGTTGCTGAACACGAATTATTCGAAGTTTGCTGGCGAAAATTTTGCCCGGAACATTGATTTTTGGGCACTTTTCGATCAAATTTCTGCACTTTTTTCAGTTTTCGGCCTATATCTCAGAAAAAATTAATTTTTTTGACAAACTCATTCTCTACAAAAGGCAATTAAAATTGCCTACATTTCTTACATGAAACGTTTTTTTGTAAGGCTAACCGTTTCGCCGCTAGAGCGCGCCCAAAAATCGCCATGTTTCCATATCTAGTGACATTCACCGTTTACGCGAAAATCGACCTTGCTGATACTTAACTTTTGCAACAATTTATTACATAATACAATTTATATTATATAACAGTAGATTCCTCATAAATAAGATTTTTTTTTTGGAGCCCCACCCAGTGATTCCCAATCACAGTGCCGCGGTATTTTTGTGTGCCGTATAATGCATATTGAAGAAAAAAATTTATCTCAAATCCTCATTAAAAATATTTTTATTATTTACTTGTAATTAATCCCCTATAAACATACTGTTGTTTTTGTAGTACATATTTTATTTTAAATTCGAAATTATTATCATAAACTATTTTACACAGTGTATTATAGGTAATTAAACAACTTTCAAACTTTTTTTTTTTCTTCGAGTTCCGCCAAATTTTAAAATCGTTGAAATGTGCTCCGACAAAAAAAGGTGGACAACCAGTGGACCAACCGTTTTGTCGTTAGAGTGCTCCAAAAAAATATTCACGGACCCAATATACCTTACATGAATAATGGAATAGGGAAAGTAATTAAGAAATTGATTGAAAGTTTTGGAAATTACGGATTCTGTATCATCCATGAAACAGTCAGGAGCGGAATACTCTTTAACATAGTAAAATTGGGATCTGATGTCATCGCATATTATTTTGGCTGCTGCTCCCACTATTCGTAGCCTCTCTTCTTCAGATCTACACTTCTGTTGGTGAAAAGCGTCATTCAATATTTTCTCTCCTATATTTTTGAAACAAACCACAGTCTGCTTATTCTTTGAAAAGGTGAACAGTATGTCATCGCCATACATCCCTTGAAGTCCAGCTTTCACTGTCCATTGATCTGGTTTGTAGTCTCCTTTTATTTGGGCCATCACTTCTTCCATTGATAACTGACACTCATTATCACTATTTTACATGTGTGTGTACCTATATATGCTGCATTACTACATCAATTTCCTGAACACATGGTCCCCCTCTTTTCTGTTGCCCGTCTGTGTTTGGTGTTCGTTTTCTAATAAGTTCTATTCGGCACTTTTTATGATATTGCACCTCATATGCAAACAAATCAGGTATATGCTCAATTCGGCGTAGAACCGCCCTTCCAAATTCATCATCACGATCTCGTGCGTCCTTCATTACACTTTCTCTAAAACCACCAGCTAAATCGCGTACCTGGTATACAACATTTCGCATCAGGAGTCGTTTTGGCTTCCGCCGCTAAAAATTGTTTGGTAATTAGTAATCCACATATAAAGCAGTTTGTTCTGAACGTGCATTCGGGAGCTGTTGATCTGGTTTCTCTGGGTTTATGGATCTCCACTTATTCCTTTTGTCTCTTAATGTGTGCGAGAATAGCTCGCCCATATGTGTATATTTTTCGACACCTATCGTTCACTCTGATAGAAGTTTTAAAATTTTCCCTCGTTCTGTAAACTCTGATTTTGCAAACTCTTCATTTTATGGGGTATTTCTCTGAAGTGAGAAATGAATAGACAGAAAGCATTTAATTCAACTATACCAGTTCTCGACTCCTCTCAATTTATCCGACATTGTACGATGTCTTTCCAATCTATCATCTCCTCTGTATTTTCTTCAGAGTAAGTTTTCACAACATTCATATGGCTTCACAACTTCACTTGAAACTAAAATTGTTATGAAAAACTCCAAAACTTTCATAATAACCCGTTTTTTTTTTCTTTGATATACATTTCCAAAATTTGACGGCAGAATTTCGCGGCACACAAAAATACCGCGGCACAGTGATTGAGAATCACTGGGCGAGTCTTCCAAAAAAAAAAACGTCATTTATGAGAAATCTACTGTTATATAAGATAAATTGTATAATGTAATAAATTGTTGCAACAGTTAAGTATCACAGCAAGGTCGATTTTCGCGTAAATGGTGAATGACACTAGATATGGAAATATGGCGATTTTTGGGCGCGCTCTAGCGGCAAAATGGTTAGCCTTATAAAAAAATATTTCGTGTAAAAAATGTAGGCAATTTTGTCTGCCTGAATTTTGTATGGAAAAGTTTGTCATAAAAATGATTCCTTTTTGAGATATAGGCCGACAACTGAGAAAAGTGCCAAAATTTGGTCAAAAAGTGGCCAAAAATCAATGTTCCGGGCAAAATTTTTTGCCAGCAAACTTCAAATTCGTAATCAGCGACCCAAAAAACATAAAGGGTGAGAAAATCGAAACTATAGCAAAATTTGTTTCTTAGCCCTAATTTTTTTGCTAATTTGCCTAGCCTAATAGAAGACTGATAAATTTGTCTGATTCAACTATTTTCTATGATAATAATATTTAGAGTTTCGATATATACAGAAAACCAGCTAATAATATGTATTCCGTCGGATTAAACCATCCTGTCACATAAAAAATATTCAGCTTTCAACTCAATGTATCATAGAACGTTCCATATCTAAACTGGCGAAATAAATTTCTACTATCAAAATAAAAGCTTTAAATTTTGGATTCAATTCAAGTATGATATATACCACTTTTAAAAAGAAACGTATGTGAATTTCTTTCGTTTTGGGCTAAATTGAGTCGTATCATCAGTAGTTTAAAATACAGAAAATAGTTTCTTAAAATAAACTTCTGCACGAAATTCTGAAATTTTCTCCAAAAGAAACTTGAGCCGATTTCGTGAATAAATCACATCTGAAAACTCGTGCTGTAAGATTTGAAAAACTATTTCTGTTTGTTCAAAAATTAATTTGAAGATGTTTAAAACATATATAAATTCCTTATCTTGTAAGTAAGATATTAATCCGCGTGCGGTATTTAAAGTTACTTTATCGGTGAAAAATTCCTCACTTTCAACTATAGAATTAAGAGCCTCTAAAATTTGTTCCTGGGATTTTTCGTGCCTTTAAAAAGAACGTGATAAATTTTTTAAATCGTCAACTCCTAAGCGGCTACAAACAGAGACATTTTCCCTAGTAAAAAGTAAACACTGTCAACAAAATAATTTATTTTTTACCTGTGATCCGGTTAGGCAAGGATGTCTCTCATAATTTCTGTTACTCTGCACCAAATTGTTTAATTCAGGGGTAGGTCGCAATGTTTTTATCAAAACTTTATCCTCATAACTTAAAGCACTAAAGTTATGGGATAACAAATATTCACCATTCAAAAGTCACCATTGAAATTTTTGAAATTAACTTCAGTAACCAAACTCATTTTAAAACAATACGCGAGCAATATAAGTAAACAAGCTGTTTTCGGCCATTAGTCACTACGATCACACTACGATTAAATTAATGCTTTTCAACGAATTCACTCGATTTTACCCGAAATTCTATAGTTGTGATTGGTCGACATTGTATGAGACTCAGGATCCATCGGTGTTGCCATTTACATGTGTTTTGCTTTTCTATTGCAATGAAGTATTCATTGACAGTATTCGCACCGTTGTTTGCTTTTCTGTGGCAGGCATAATGAATGTTGAGAATATACCTTTCTAAGCCTCCGCAGCGTTGCCACAAATCTTGAAATGAATGAAATGCAGTAAATATAAATACCATTATATAATGTAGGTTGAAAGGAAGGTAGGTGCATAAAATAATATGATTTTGATTAATATGAATATGCTGACTATTCAATATAATATATTAGTGATACACGGAATATTATTGAGGAGGAGGCTTAGCCTCCTTAGCCGCATTTTGAATAGACCCCCCCGACATATATATATATATATATATATATATATATATATATATATATATATATATATATATATATATATATATATATATATATATATATATATGGGCGGCTAGTCAAAGGAGGCTAAGCCTCCTCCTCAATAATATTCCGTGTATCACTAATATATTATATTGAATAGTCAGCATTCAGCATATTCATATTAATCAAAATCATATTATTTTATGCACCTACCTTCCTTTCAACCTACATTATATAATATAATTTATTAATTAAGATAGAAGGTATTTACATTTACTGCATTTCATTCATTTCAAGATTTGTGGCAACGCTGCGGAGGCTTAGAAAGGTATATTCTCAACGTTCATTATGCCTGCCACAGAAAAGCAAACAACGGTGCAAATACTCCGAATGAATACTTCATTGCAATAGAAAAGCAAATCACATGTAAATGGCAACATCGAGTGAATTCGTTGGAAAGCATTAATTGAATCGTAGTGTGATCGTAGTTACTAATGGCCGAAAACAGCAGCGTGTTTACTTATATTGCTCGCGTATTGTTTTAAAATGAGTTTGGTTACTGAAGTTAATTTCAAAAATTCCAATGGTGACTTAGTGGAATATTTGTTATCCCATAACTTTAGTGCACTAAGTTATGAGGATAAAGTTTTGATAAAAACATTGCGACCTACCCCTGAATTAAACAATTTGGTGCAGCGTAACAGACAACAAAACCGTGGTTTTAATACCAGGAATTATGAGAGACATCCTTGCCTAACCGGATCACAGGTAAAAAATTAATTATTTTGTTGGCAGTGTTTACTTTTTACTAGTGAAAATGTCTCTGTTTGGGACGGCTTAGGATTTGAGGATTTAGGTAATTCTATACCTTTTTTTTTTTTTTTTTTTTGTAAAAAGGGGATGATGGGACACAGGCGACTGTTCGCCTGTCTTCCATCATCTACCCTCATGGGCTCGCAAACTTAGTACATACACCCAGTCTCAAGTGAAAATCTTCGTCAAATTGTAATGAAATGTAATGGACAATCACAAACACCCAAGGACACGGTGGGAATCGAACCCACCGACTCCGCCAACGAAGACGGCATAGTGTTATCTATACCTCTCCGCCACGGAGCCGCCTCAATTCTATACCTAGTTGAAAGTGAGGAATTTTTCACCGATAAAGTAACTTTAAATACAGCACGCGGATTAATATCTTACTTACAAGAGAAGGAATATATATATATATATATATTTTTAACATCTTTAAATTAATTTTTGAACAAACAGAAATAGTTTTTCAAATCTTACAGCACAAGTTTTCAGATGTAATTTACTCACGAAATCGGCTCAAGTTTCTTTTGGAAAAAATTTCAGAATTTCGTGCAGAAGTTTATTTTAAAAAACTATTTTCACTATTTCAAACTACTGATGATACGACTCAATTTAGCCCAAAACGAAAGAAATTCAGTTACGCAGATATGGAGCTTCACTATAAGCAAATATTTTATGAAATTTTGGATACTATTAGGGGTCAAATAGAAATAAGGTTCTCTGATTTGAAAGAACTGCATTTCTTCGACTTACTCAATAAAAATTTGTTAACCGGATTTTTGGCTAATTTTCCAGATAACCTTTTGGAAAACTTATGTCAAAAATACACTTTTTTGATAAGGTGGCAATAAAAAGTGAACTGTGTGTTGTTTATAATGACAATGAAATTTTGGGGCAAAATGAAAATCATGTGAGGACTATTAAATACCTTTTTGATAATGATTTGAATCAAGATTTACCCCAAGTTTATAAACTCTTATGTCTAATTGTTTCTATCCCGGTGACATCGGCTTCCGTAGAGCGCTCGTTTTCCACTCTTAAGAGAATTAAAACTTATTTACGAAATTCAATGAGCCAGGATCGTTTGAAAAATATTAGTTTGTTGTCTATTGAAAATGAATTGGTAAAACTTTTGGCGAAAGACAAAAAATTTTATGAGGATATTATAGATCATTTTGCTAACGTTAAAGATCGCAGAATCCCGCTAATCTTCAATAATATATAATAACTTTATATTTGCTCTCACCAGCTGTTAACAAATTCGTTAAGTAGGTAGGTAGGTACCTATTTTGTGAAAGAAAAAAAATTTGATGAATAGATGAATTGATTAATTGGCTAAGAAGAGTTTTTGTGAATATTGTAAATAGGAGTTGTAGGTTTCAAGGTAGACACTCGAAAGTGAAAACAAATTAATAGCTTAGGGTGCTTGTTTTACTTTGGTTTTCTTTAAATTATAAGGCGGTTGACCTTGAAATCCTAAAAATTTTCGCCTATGGTGTATTTTTTAACACCTCTTGGAGCCTCCTCAAACCAAAACCTCACGAGCCGCCACTGATATATATATATATATATATATATATATATATATATATATATATATATATATATATATATATATATATATATATATATATATATATATATATTATATATATATATAGTTAAAATGCTCGTGACTGACCAGTTGATAAGTGAACTTCGAAAACCAACCAAGGTATCTGTTTGTGAGGCTGCAGTCAAAATTTGGAATGCCAGATACCTTGGTTGGTTTTCGAAGTTCACTTATATATATATATATATATATATATAATATATATATATATATATATATATATATATATATATATATATATATATACCTATATGTATATATATAATATATATATATATATATATATATATATATATATATATATATATATATATATATATATATATATATATATATATGTATATATATATATATATATATTTTTTTTTGTTTGTTTTTGAAAATACCTTTTCTTCAAATAAATATCGAAAGATCATTTAAAATAATATAAATAAATATAACATAAACATTCATTGAAATAATCATTTATACAAACTTGGGTCAGTTTACCAACACCAAACATAGGTATATATATATATATATATATATATATATATATATATATATATATATATATATATATATATATATATATATTATATATATATATATAGTATATGTATATGTATATATATATATATATATATATATATATATTTTGAAAGTTCCTTTTCTTCAAATAAATATTCAAAAATGTTTCAGCGAAAGATCATTAAAATAATTTAAATAAATATAACAAAAATATTTATTGAAATAATCATACAAACTTGGATCAGTTTACCAACACCAAACATAGGTAAAAATACAATAACAACAATTTCATCAACAAATAATGGAATTAATCTAGTGAACAGAAAATTCAACTTTACAATGATTGGAAATTACTTTAATTATCGATAAGACATTGCAATTACAATTTATAATTCAATGAATCGGACGTATACATAAAGAGTATCGCAGAAGGTTCTACATTGACATAAAGTTCATCTCATGTTTAAAGCCTAAAGACAATGATCCTTTAATATGTATATATATATATATATATATATATATATATATATATATATATATATATATATATATATATATATATATATATATATATATATACATAAAATTTTTCCTTTTTAGCTGCCCTATTATATATATATATATATATATATATATATATATATATATATATATATATATATATATATATATACATACTGAAAGTACCTTTTCTTCAAATAAATATTCAAAAATGTTTCAGCGAAAGATCATTAAAATAATTTAAATAAATATAACAAAAATATTCATTGAAATAATCATTTATACAAACTTGGATCAGTTTACCAACACTAAACATAGGTAAAAATACAATAACAACAATTTTATCAACAAATAATGGAATTAATCTAGTGAACAGAAAATGTAACTTTACAATTATTGGAAATTACTTTAATTATCGATAAGACATTGCAATTACAATTTATAATTCAATGAATCGGTCGTACACATAAAGAGTATAGCAGAAGTTTCTACATTGATGAAAGGTTCATCTCAAGTTTATAGCATAAAGACAATGATCCTTTAATATATATATATATATATATATATATATATATATATATATATATATATATATATATATATATATATATATATATATATATATACACACATACAATGGCGTAACTGCGTAACTAAGGGTGCGGAGGCAAGGGGGGCGACAAGTTTGAGGGCCGCCAGGACCAGGAGAGAAGCCCTGCATATCGCGCAACATTTTTGAAATGGAAGCAATTAGAACGGGGATTGAGAAAAGGCGGTCTCATTTATGACCACATACAACAGCAAATTGATGAAACTGCACTGCTGGATTTTTTTTGATTAAATCTCATCAAAATGTATCCTTCACTGAGTAAGTATTATTTTCATTTAATTCAGGTTCTTTATGTTTAGAATGTGTAATGTATATTTGAGGATTTTTTAAAGCAATATAGAACAATGTTATGCCATTTTTTCCTTTTACCTTTTATGTTGAGATGCTTGAGTGACAGTGACAACCAAACTATATGGTTGTCACTGTCATAAATCTTGAAAGTTTTTCATTTTTCGTATTATTTCTGAAGACTTGCTACATCGTCAAGGGTAACATCCTTTGCCGTCGTTTAGCAACAAAACCAAACGGGAATTAAAAAAAAAGTTTTCGGTGGGGGGCGACACTAAGACATCTGCCCCGGGCGGCAACTTTCCTAGTTACGCCACTGTATATATATATATATATATATATATATATATATATATATACATACTGAACAAAAACAAAACTTGAATTTACTGCGTTTATTATCACAAAAATACTTTGAAAAATATAAAACAGCGATTGCAATTTCGGTCACTAGACCATCATATAGGATGGTCTAGTGACCGAAATTGCAATCGCAGTCTTATATTTTTCAAAGTATTTTTGTGATAATAAACGTAGTAACGACGGATTCCTTCCACTATATATATATATATATATATATATATATATATATATTTCAATATATATATATATATTATATTATTATATATATATATATATATATATATATATATTATATAGGTATATATATATAATATATATATATATATATATATATATATATATATATATATATATATATATATATATATATATATATATATATATATAGGAGATAAACAAAGAAATTTAAGTTAAAAAGCATAGTGCAAGCAGAAGGAATAACATAAACCAACAGACATATGACGATATATGAACGAAAGGAAATCGGAATATGCTGTCAAATGACTGGCGAAAAATTCAAACTTTCAGATAATAAAAATACAGAAAGAATAAAAGTACTTGCAAACCGAAAATTTTTAGAATTCAAATCGGGCATATTTGGCGAAGGCATTTCCCAGTATTCTGTCTGGTTTTTACTTCAAATGCCTTTATCACATTTTATATATACAAATATTATATATTCAATTTCAATTTTCAGTTCGGAAAGTCGCCCCGAATCGACTAAATCGCATGAAAAACTAATGTTATATGTTGTAAATAACTTATTTAAGTCAACAAACAAATCAAAATCTTAAAGACTTGTGAAACGGCTAGTCATGTTGGCTCTCAAAGAAGAATATGATAAGCTATCGTCGAAGAATTAAGTTGAGGTGCCGGTTGGAAATGAAGCTATTCAAAGATTTTCAAGCTACGTGTACGTTTGATTCAATGATAATCATGTAGGTAAAGTATTATTTCACCGTGATAAATGCAAATCACCTAGAAGCTTTTAAAGGTGGTTTAAAAGAGCTATTAAAACTCATAATCCAAAATTTTCGAAATTTATAGAAGAAATGAGGAAACAACATTCGCATCATGGAAAGATATGCATGTCGCTCGAAAAATTCTGTTTCAAAACAATTTTATAACACCCATTTTGAAATTTGTTGGATAACATATCCTATCGGTCTTCGGTAAATAAGTTGATTCTTAACTTTATTTTATTTTTTATATAGTATATTTGTATATTGGTCAAAATACCAAGTATTCTATCTATTGGTATTTACTGTAATGCATGTTTAGTTTATTGGTAAAAGTTATATGTGCATGTTCAGTTTATTGATAAAAGTTATATGAAAAAATATTTGGTCCATAGCATGTTTCCCATTTTAGCTATGCTATAAATGTTTAAATTCCAGAATAACTATATTTGCAGACTAAATTCAGTGAAAAAATTATACAATTTGATCATTCCAATACGATATATTCATATTCCTCCAAGAAAAACAGTTTTTTGTGACATTGCAACATCTGTATACTTTTTCACTTTTATCTCAGAATTATAATCTCCACTTTTCCCGCCAGTTTTCCTAATCAAACGAATATCATTAATTTTCATACTTTTACTAACAGCTTTACACATATCATAAATAGTCAAGGCTGAAATACTGACTGCTGTAAGAGCTTCCATTTCTACTCCTGTTTTTCCCTCACTACTAACAGTAGCTTCGATTATAATTATATTAAGATCTTCCTTCAAAGTCGTAGTAACTTTTATATTATCTAATGGAATATTATGACACAATGGAATCAAGTCTGACGTTTTTTTTGCTGCCATGATTCCAGACAATTTCGAAATGCCTAAAACGTCTCCTTTCTTGAGGTTGTTTTCTATAATTAGTTTCATTACCTCTGCTCCAACATATACACTTCCTCTTGCTGTTGCTATTCTAGAAGTTGATTGTTTTTGAGTAACATCTACCATATTCGCTTTACCTTGTGCGTCCACATGCGATAACTTTTCATTTGAATTTTGACAATATGTCCTCTTGAATGTCATATTGAAGATAGTTTTTGTTTTCGGTGTGTTGCCTCTTATACCGGATTTCATAATAGAATATATATTGTTTAATGATCTTCGTTCTGAAAATTCCAAAAAGGAAACAGTGGTTAACAATTGGTATAAGAACATCATCAAAACAGAAACAATACTTATATAAACTGATGCAGAAAAATGAAATTACAACAGGATACTATAAAAAATTCTGTACTATACTAAAAAATGTCATAATCAAGGCCAAAAAAATTTCTAATGAGCAATACATGAGAGAATCAAACAATAAAAGCAAAGCTAGCTGGACACTAATTAAAAAACACATGAATAAACAAACAAAACAAATCTCGATCATAACAGAAATTGGAGAAAAAGAAAGCCCAGAGGAAGTTTTGAATAAAGTGAACAAATATTTCATTGAACAAGTTAAAAAGGATATACAAAACAACAAAACAACTAAAACAAATAATAAAATTGAATTTATCTATAACAGCATAGTACTTGAAGAAGTTGAACCAAATTTTAATACATAACATCATAAAAAATTTGAAACGCACTAGCTCTACAGGGCTAGACAATATTCCAGTGAAACTTATACAACACACAGCTGATATAATATCGCCATTACTTAGCCATATCATAAATTTTTTAATGATGAATACAGGAGTTTATCCAACTGCTTTGAAAAGAGCTCAAATTAGAGCCATCTTTAAAAAAGAAGATAAACAAGATATTGGAAATTACCGACCAATAGCGCTGTTAAGCAACCTCAATAAAATATTTGAAAAGGCGATATACAACCGAAACGTTGATTTTTTTTTTGAAACGTTTAAAATTGTATCAGAATACCAAAATGGTTTTCAAAGAGGACGGACAACCACTAGAGCCATCTATCAGGCTGTTACAAAAATCCTAAGTAGCCTAACTTATCACTCGATCTAAGCAAGGCATTTGATAGGGTGAATCATGCAATATTAGTGGACAAACTCTATAAGTATGGAATAAGAGGTAGGCAGCTGGAGCTTCTAAAATCATATTTGAATGGCAGAACTCAATGCATAATTGAACCACAAAAGGACATAACAAAGCCAATAGTATCGGATATGTTGACTGTAGAACGTGGAGTACCACAAGGTTCGGTACTGGGGCCTCTTCTTTATGTGATATACACCAATGATATCCCTCAGTGCACGACTCAGCCTATGTTTCAATTTGCTGATGACACCTCCATAGTTCTTTCTGATACAGACAACCTGGAGAAACAACTTAATACAGTTTACACAGAAATGAATGGCTGGTTTGATGATAATGAGCTAAAA
The DNA here is from genome assembly GCA_030704885.1 of Cynegetis impunctata. NCBI lineage: Eukaryota > Metazoa > Arthropoda > Insecta > Coleoptera > Coccinellidae > Cynegetis > Cynegetis impunctata. Next base: position 393,166 of record JARQZK010001489.1, on the reverse strand, counting down.
ATTAACAATGAAAAGACACAAATATTGCAGTTCAAGTATGACAGAACCTTCCAGCCCTGCACTTATAATTACAGTGGTGGATTCATTACAGCAGAGAAGACTATGAAATTTCTTGGCATAACCATGGACGCCAGGCCGAGTTGGACTAGCCACGTGGAGGTTTTGGCAGCACATATGTCGAAATATCTATATGCACTGAGAACAATCGCTAGGATTGTGAATGTGGATACTGCTCTTGTGGCATATCATTCCTATGTGACGGGTAAACTGAGATATGGTATAGTCATATGGGGAAATTCTATAGAAATACAAAGACTATAGGTATTACAAAAGCGATACCTTAGGGCAATTTTGAATCTACCAGGTACTGAAACATGCAGAAAACATTTTGCAGAAACATCGATAATGACAATTGTAAATCTGTATATATATGAATGTATTGCCTTTGTGGTAGATAATGGGGAGTTCTTCATAAGAAGAGTTCAAGAAGGCAGATACTCTACCAGGCAAAATGAGAACCTAAATCAACCAAAACTCCTTTACACATATCTACAAAGGAATGCGGTACACTCTATAGTAAAAATATATAATTATCTTCCCAAGCAGATTAAACAAATGCCCACAAAAATCATGAAAGAGAAGTTACAACGATACCTCAAGAAGAATCCTTATTACACACTAGATGAATTTTTTAATTGCACTATCAATATGGAATAGTATATACATACATGTTCTGGATTGATCAAATTATAGATGATATATATATATATATATATATATATATATATATATATATATATATATATATATATATATATATATGTATATATATATATATATATATATTTGTATGTAAGTATATGTGTTCGTTTATTTACATGACATGTTCTACAACTTTTGTGTTTTATGGAACTAATAAAATTATCTATCTATCTATCTATCATTAAAAAGTTGCAGTTAGGAAGAAACTTATTAACATTCATATTCTACGATAAGAAATGAATGAAAAACATGAATATGATATGAAAAATAAATACATAGGTGAAGCTCTATGTAATATAGTAAATATTTAGCGAATATGTATTTGTAAGGTAGTGGTGTTCACAAGTGGTAACTCATTCAATTACCAAACGAATCCACCACTACTTATCTTGAGTTATCGGACAATCATTGTACATTAAGTACTAACTGCAGTTTCTACATTAATATTAAACCACCAAATTTCGATTTTCAAATTGAACAAAATATACTTTATTTGTGTCAAAATTAACCAGTTTGTTTCGACTAGTCGAAAATATTCCTTAGTGTTTCGATTTGTGGAAACCTCCATCATTTTCGTATCCGAACATTAATTCAAACATCAAATTAGCAACCATTCGAAAGTGAAATTTCTACAAATAGCCTATTCATTTTTTCAAATTATTGGTAAGTCTATTTTTCCTTTCATACATTTGACTCACTGACTCTAAATAGATTTTTTCAAACCTATGTGAATGTTTAAAAAAAAAAAAATTCTAAAATTATTCTCGGTAGCTCCAGTAGTCACGAATGCTTTCATAAATAATTTAAAGGTACAGTAAACGTTAAGTAATAGTAATTGAATATTGAAGGCCTTTACTTGATTTGAAACCACTCCGATTAGAAACACTTGTTTTTGAGGAATTCACACCAAATTTTATTACATGGTTACGTTTCGTCTCTACCCTGGCTTCTTCGGATACTGATACTGAAATTTCTTAACAACGTATTTGTTCTGAACTAAGTACTCGAAGGTATTGATCAATTGAGTATAGGTATTCCTCGAACTAAATTTTTATTTTTAAAACACTTTTTTAAGACCCACAGGTTTTGACTCCATGTACCACTTTAGAATACCAATACTAAATTTCTCAATCTGTTTGAGCAGGTAAATTGAGTCCCGTCTATCTGAATTAAGAAGGGTCAAGAAATTTAGATGGTCCAATTGAGTCCCGGTTGACTTAAATCTTTCTAATCCTCCTGATATGCATATTACGGGAATTCCTAATTACTTTTTAAATCTCTATACCAAATAATATTTTTATTACCTATGAACGAAGGATTTCATTGGTTAGACATCTATGGATATCATATATAAAAAGGGTTTTCTACAAAATGTTCAATATAGTTTGTTTAATTTGTACCTACCTATTTGGTGTTAGTTAGTTTGTCAAAATGAGTTCTGCGAGAGTTGTACTAAGTGAAAGAGGGAAACAACTGATTGTGTTGGATGGCTTCAAATATCGTTTCCATAAGATGTTAAAAAATAATGCCAAACGTTGGATTTGTTGTGCACAGACAAAAGAAAAATGCAAGGCATTTTTAAAAACTGAAGGTGCTGACAACATAGTAACAGAAATTATGGATAACCACAACCATACAGTAAACGAAGAGGTACTTAATCGCAAAATTTTAAGTAACTCTTTAAAGCGAAAGGCCATAGAAGATGTTAGTGAACGCCCGATGAAAATTTAGAATAATTAAATAAACGAATATTTAGCATGTTATTAGGTATATTATTGTAAATATTTGTAAATTGTATAAAATTATATGATATAATATGAATTTTAGTTTTAATATTCTACGAACAGATTACCAACCCCTACTGTGCAAGCTCAGGTAGGTCCGGGACTCAATTTACCTAACTCCGGGACTCAGTTCGGCTATCATTAAGACGGATTATAAATTTTGGGATTCAATTAGGCATCTCCGGTTTGAGTACCTGCTAGTTTAATATCAATATTTTGTTAGAAAATTTCAGTGCCAGTGTCCAAAATTTTCTGTAAATCTCTTAAAACCAAGTGTTGAAATCAACTATGACGAAAACGGTTATAACCGATACACCCTCAGATTTCACTAAATTCTTCCAGAACATTTTCAAACTCAGTCTAATCAAAACGAAATTGAAGCAATCATAATTCTACATTAGAAGAATAATATTCAGCGACTGGACGAATAACGAAGAAATTATTAACTTAAAAAAATCTATCAAGTTTTCAGTAAGAGAAATCAACTATAAAAAAAATTTGAGTGGACTAAGAATCTAGAATAAATGTTGATATTTCAATGATTAGTCGAGATTCCCTGTACCCTCTGTCTGATGAATCTTGAAAAATACATGTTATTTAATCAATATATGGAATGCTAAAGAAAATCCAATACACATGTGAAGAAGAAATGGCAATATTGACATGGAATAAACCAACGTATTGTAAAGAACAAAACAGATCATGTAGTTGATATTATTTTACACTAAAAATATTCATAAGTCTATAACAAGTTCTAGAAAACATTTTTCATGTTTAATTTTGCTATAATTGAGATAAATAAGAATTAACTAGTAAAATGTAAATCATCTTAAGTCAAATAATCATTAACAACTGGTGGAACATTTAAAACAGTCCATCTGGAATATTTTTAATGGCATGGGGTTTTCTGGAAAACAGGTCGATTTTACGACTTTTGATAATAAAGTCAAGGAGGTAGTCATCACCCTAAACAAGGTGGCACTTCTTCAGGAATCTTAAATGGCACAGGGGGTCAAGTCGAACCTTTTTCAAGAGTACTCAAATTTACTTTGCAAAGATGTTAAACATTATTTTTTCTGCATTGAAATGAATAGTGAAAAACCTATTGGAAGAGTCCGCATAATAAATGAAGAAAAAAGTTTCAAAATAATTTTCATTAATTAGATATTCAAATTGCAACCGACTTACTTCCAAAGAGTTCCGTTTTTCAAAAGGCTCCTAAACAAAGTTCAATGATGTTAAATTATTTCAAGGCGGAACAATTGTTTTTAAAAAATCTTTGAAAATATTATAAGAAAAACACATGTTTGATTTAAACGATTACAATATTCGAATCGATGATGCAACACGGTGCTTCAGCAGAAAGCATAGGCTTCTAGAAATTTGGTAGTGGCTGCAAATGTTGCACATTTCCTGTACTAAGATACTACGTCATTACAGCAATAAACCCAATTAAATATCTATCTTATACTTGAAACAGTCTTATTAACGCCGAAATAGGCTCCAGAGCTTCCAACGTGCGTTTATTCTACTTTTCTTCTTGGTACTAAGAGTGTTTTGACTTCTCTACCATCTGGACTTTCCCACTTCTTCTTGAGCAACTCATTTTCCAAAACTAAGCAGTGCCTTCGTAACATTTCCAATCGACGACATACCTTCCAGGTGGGTCTTCGGTCATCTCTTTTCCATTCTATGATATGTCTCATCTTGTTCTTGTGAATTAATTTGTCCCTTAATCTCTACCTTATGTTTGATACATCTCTTCATGGTTGTCCCTTTTCCCTTTCTTCTTCTAGTTCTCTTTATTTATATATCTTCTTGAATGTTCTGGAACGACATTTTCTCCATATACCCAGAGGTCATGCCTGATCAAGTGATGCTAAAAAATCCATGATAAATTGTCTTCATTCTGGTGTATTTCGTTCAAGACCGGGAAAAATTCGTGTGACACAGGAAAATTGACGATTTTTAAAGATCTCATGCCCTAGTGAAGGGTTGGACCACCTTATCTGGCACATCGTTAGAATGGTCTTGCCAAGGCCTATGTGTGCACCACCATTATGATTGGCAGCTCTTCGAAAACAAAGAACTTTTCGTTAAATCTGATTTCCATTAGCTCGCTAGCACTAGTGCGCAAGCGATCTTGCAAATTTTTTATCTGTAATTTATTCGATTCGTAAATAACGATGGTGATTTCTTGATTCAGATTTTGAATCATAACCCATAACTATCAGTCAAAATATAAACTTCGATCAATCTACGAAGATACGTGAACGTTGTAAAAGTTGGGGAAAGCTTTATTAAATTCAAACAAACTTATTCCAGCTGAAAATGAACTTAAGCAAATACAGTCCGTAATCGAATATATCACGTTTATCACTCAAAGTTTTGAAATTTTGGAATTTACCGAAAATTAAAAGTGATTAGTTTCATTAGCTACTTCACGGATAACATGTTCTCCAGTAGCCAATTTATCAAATTTGGTTGATAGTTCTATCTGACCCACACCTGATTCTATTGGACTTTTGTGAAAAACTTCTCAACCAAAATAATGATATGATACAGTTAATATACATCGATACATTGTAGACTATAAATTTCAAAAAATGCGTATTGCGTTTAATAATCCTGTTTTGCCTGAAAAGGTATATTGCCCCCGGTTTATTAAACAAATGGTATTTCGGTACAAAAATAAATATCCCTTCAAAAAATGCCAGAAATGATTCTGAAGAAATATGAAGGGAGAATTATATAGCAGTGATTCAATGTTAAACCAAATATGTTACTAAGATTAGTCCAAAATAGCCCATATGAAAGTTATTATATTATCCTGATCTCCCCATACCACTGTAATGAATCGAATACCTACTTAACATTAAAAAGATGGGAACTCCCAAGCATTTGGCAGGGTCGTGATTAAACATGGATGACAGTAATTATTACATGAAGCTAATGAACACTGATAGGGATCTGGATGAGCAGTTGCAAATTTCATAGTTACCTGAAGTTTGTTTTAGGAAATACATATAATTGGTGGTCAGTATTAACCGCCAATCAGAATCATAGGACGATTTTCCATTCGAGACAGGTTCATCATGCCTGTAACAATATTCTTCAAAGAAAGATATTCCACAACTTTTTTTTTTCCACGGAAAGGTTAATAGAAACTATGAAGTATTAGGGTAGACTCAATATAGGGGTCATAAAATCTATATGCTACCTACTACTACTCGCATAGACTCAATAATACGAGTATGAATGATTGCGATATGATGATTTACTATAATATTGCAAGGGCGTGAATGAAATAATGATAATAAGTTGATTCATCAAATTAAAGATATATGTCTTTTGTAGAATATAGTTCCTACTATTAGCACGACTGAAAAAGTATCATGTGTCTGCCTGGATGTTAGAACCGACCTATCTGTATGGTTTCTTTTGAATGTGTGTATGTAATAATAATATAAATGACATGCGTCTTTTTTAGCTTAGCTGAAATAACGCAAAGTTGTCAAAATTTTCGCAGCTTTGAATTTCTATAAATTATAGTAGGAACCGGAAGAAGTGTCTGCCATTAAGTTTTTACATGAAAAAAATATATATTTAAGATATCAAAACGGCAGACATGCTTGGATCACGTTTTCAGAGTCAATTTTGATGTCTTTCGACTTTTGGACACGCCCAAAAGAACCATTGATGGGAATAGTGAATCCCCACTTCATCTTCGGCAGGTGAAATAGTATACCTAGCATTAATAAGGACTTTGCTACTATACCGTAAGTCTGCGGAACGGTGGCTCTTAGACTAATTCGTTTGATGCTTCTCTATACTTATTTCCAACGATTTCAGAGAAATTAATGAAATTCTGTGGTATTTCAATACATGGTATTTCAATACATTGTAATTCAATACATGTGGTATTTCAATACATACAAAACAAGAATTTTGGACGAGGTTCACCAATGTCTTGTGTTCAAAGGAATTTATTCTTCGTTGTACAGGGTCACTCAAAAATCTTGATTTTACCGGTATATAAAAAATGGTGTAAAGTAAAGTTTTTCAAATGGAACATCCTATAAATATTCCCAAAGATTATGGAAATTCCTTTAAAATCGTATGCCTTGACAGGTTCAGGTCCCTAAAGACCTACGGCCTTAGATCGCAGCGCGACAGTACAGCAGCAATGAAGGATGTATGCGCCTTCATACTAACAAAACGAAATGCGCATGCAGTGCTGCCGTAACTTTTCTAAGCTAACAAAATGTTCAAATATTTAGATTCTTGAGGTAATGATGATGTTATGATTGTTATGAAAATGAAAACAACACATAGATCAGTGATGAGGAAAACATATGTTTTCACAATATAATAAGATATTAGTAGAACTGATAAAATGGATGAAAACATATGGCAATTACTATTCTAGTTTGTGGAAACTATAAGTAATTATTGGGTGAGTTTTGGAAATTATATAAACATAAACGAAAAAGGAGAATTCTGTTATGATATGAAAAATATCATATAGAACAGTATTGCAGAAGAATTATGTTTTCCTAATGTGGATGTTATGGGAACTGATAGACAATGGATGGAAAAAAATGGTAATTAATGGTGGAGTGTAAACTTGAAATTATATAAACAAACAAGGAGAATTCCGAATCATTATCGTGCAAGAATGAAGAAAACTATGTATTGTGAAACTGATTCAATAAATGCAAGTAGTGTAAACCACACTCAACTTGAGTATGTATTCAAAGAGATGGAGTATTACAATCTCTTCACATACCTAATAAGCAGGGGCGGCTATTCGAAGGCGGCTATGGAGGCTAAGCCGCCTCCTCAATAATATTCCGTGTATCACTACTAACTATATTATATTGAATAGTCAGCATTCAGCATATTCATATTAACCAAAATCATATTATTACATTATATAATATAATTTATTAATTACCATAGAAGGTATTTACATTTACTGCATTTCATTCATTTCAAGATTTGTGGCAACGCTGCAGATGCTTAAAAAGGTATATTTTCAACGTTCATTATGGCTGCCACAGAAAAGCAAACAACGGTGCGAATACTGCGAATGAATACTTCATTGCAATAGAAAAAGAAAACACATGTAAATGGCAACACCGATTGAACCTAGCTGCTCGGTTCGAAGAGGATACCTACATTAAGTCTCACACAATGTCGACCAATCACAACTATAGGCTTTCGGGTAAAATCGAGTGAATTCGTTGGACATGGACCGTTGGACGTTGTCACTAGTCGTGGACGAAAACAGTTTCGGTTTAATCGGTTTTAATTTAGTTCGGTTACTGAAGTTAATTTTAAAAATTTCAATGGTGACTTAGTGGAATATTTGTTATTCCATAACTTTAGTGCACTAAGTTAAAACGATAAAGTTTTAATAAAAACATTGCGACCTACCCCGGAATTAAACAATTTGGTGCAGCGTAACAAACAGCAGAATTGACCTAAATAGCTTACCTAAATAGTCATTGAATGAAAGCAAGTTCGTAAAGTAAATCGGATTATTCAGGCGTATTTCTATTAGGCAGTAAGGAAACGTGTAATGGTAAAAATTTCACAATAAATGTGTCAATTAAACAATACTGCGTTAATCAAAGAGTATAACTTGAGAGGTATCTCATCCAAATTTAGTTTTGATGAAATTGTTCATTATTGATGGAAAATGTACAAAATTATAACAAGAACATTCTGAAAGTTCTTTGAAATGTACCCTGATTAAAAATGAGCGATTAAAAGAAACTTTGAACTATTACCAAATAATTTCAATTATCATGGAACAAAATCGAGAGCAAAACGATATTTACCGAAGCTTGCTAATACAAATGGAGACATCATCATAAATTGATAAGGGGTCAAAACGAAAAGAAAAATTCAGTATATCAATTAACAAAAACAGGTAATCATGAAAATAAACAAGTTCATCAAAACTTCATTTAGATGAAATTCTTCTCAAATTACACTAATTAATTAACGTGCTATTATCAACACGTTCGCTGTCCAAATGATAACTCATCAGCCAGGCATAGCAGTCTATTATATAAAAATCTTATGTTTCATATTTGGTCGTGGGACTTAGTAGTTAATTTACATTAGTCTTAATGAGTAATATTTGTTTCGTTATTTTTTTATAACAGGCATGATGGATATTACCAAAAGAAGAGACATGAAAAATTATGACAGTACCTTTACGAAAACGATACCATTGGTGTTATGTGATGCAAAACCATAAGGCTTCAAGGAAAAATATGCAGCAAAAAACCAACAAAATTCTAAAATATTGCTCCGGCAGACAACTGCTTACCATGTATATGTAAAATACGTAAAATTATTTTTATATGTTGATTTTATTCTTTTGTGAGCTAGTCCATGTGAGCAAATGCAATTCAAATGTATTTTATTTTTCACTTGTATATTATATGTTCATTTCACCTTGGATACGGTTGCTATAAACATACTCATTATGCCCTAGGCTATTACGCCCGCATTTGCGGGCATAATGGATCAAAAACGCCCGCTTATTGTACTAGGAGAAACGAAGCAAATTTCATTGATTAAATACTTCATAATCCTTGTCGTATACAACTCTGGATTTCTCCGGCAATGAATTATTTACCCAAGAATATCATAGAAAATGCAGCCAAAGCTGCGCTGCATTTTCTATGATATTCTTGGGTAAATTCATTTTCATTTCCATTATTTCTATAAGACTACACAAAGAAAGCAGCAATGACATTCACTGAATATGATGACAAATATATTCACAAACGTCAAAATATCAACCAATGGCATGCCTACTATGAGAAGGAAAATGGATAGGAGCAATAAAACGATTTTAAAATCGCTTTTTCATCATAATATAATAATTTTTTCGTGAAAAATAAAATCTTGTATCATAAATAACTTGTATTTTGTATAATTACCTTGAATGTCCCGTGTAGATTGATCTATTGTCCATCTTAAAATCTAATACGAAATTTAATCTAATGCTTGCAAAAAATGATGAACAAAACTAAATTTGATTTTACTACGTTTATCACAAAATATTTTGAAAAATATAACACTGCGATTGCAATTTCGGTCACTAGACCATCATCGGGCAGATTGTGTTAAGAACTCAATCTGCCCGATGATGGTCTAGTGACCGTTTTGTTCATCATGTTAAATTATCACGTAGTAACGACGGATTCCATCAGCTTGCAAAAAATATAAGACATGACCCATATGGGCCATTGGAGAGTGAGCAAGCATTGATTGTTAAATTTTTGAAATTACATTTTTCGTATATATATATATATATATATATATATATATATATATATATATATATATATATATATATATATATATATATATATATATATATATATATATATATATATATATACAAATATACCAAAACGATTTTTTTTCGATTTCGGAATCCCAACTACTTAGGTATAGAAACATGGGAAAATCATTTTCATTATCTCTCAGATCATTCAATAATATATTGGGTATATAATTTGAAAAAATACACTTTACATAGTTTTATTATATACCGATAAAATCACGATTTTTAAATATTACAATATACAACATATTTGTTAACTACTTCCAAAATTTCTGCTTCAAATAACACATAATAAAAATTTTATTGCATCAATGTTTTGAAGTAAAAATAAGAAATCCAATTAATTTGTAGGAACCGTTGAAAACAAGTATAGGGAAGTATTATACAAAAATATTCGGAAAGCAGTAGTGCAGTGAAAGCTGCAATAATATACATGATGTCTCATTTTTAAATATCATAGTTGTTGCTACTGTTGAATATTTTGCATCGATAGAGCGGATACTATTATCCTAGTTCATAACGAAATTATCAGAATGATACTATGTCTGGTTTTCCGTTAACGCCTTAGGTACCATCAATCGTGAATCACCCTGTATTAATATTTCTAATATTTAAGTGATTGGTATTACAAGGCTTTTCATATATTTCTTCCACCTTTTGCAGGTAATTGAACTTAAAAAAGGAATTTCTATGCTGAAATGGTTGCCTAGTGGTGAATTTTCAGGAGCTAGGCTGCCTTTAGAGGAACAAGTAATTTTAGTCTTATTTAGCACTACAAGGAAGTGAAAGAACCGTTTTCGGATGCTGTTATATCTACCATTACTAAATTACAGGAAGTGTGGAGGAAAGCAAAAATCCTTGTTGAAATTGAGGAGAATATAGAGAAGTTTTACAAAGTATACAAACATTTGGATAAAAATAAATCGTGAAACACGGATAAAGCAAATGTGAAACGGAAGATTTAAAAAGGTGATTTCGTCGAGTTATTTCACATTTCCCAGTAAAATTTGATGGACTCGACCAACGTACCACAAGAAGAGTTTCTTAGATCATGAAGAGATTATCTTATGAGTACGTTAATGCGTGGAGTAACCAAGGTCGAAAATAAGAACTAAGGGAAAAAAGGAGAAAAAACATTCATATAAGAATGACCTTTCAAAGCAGATATCACTGAATTCAATAAGAAATGTATACCGGAAGACTCATGTACATCACGAAATGACGAAGACAGGGCCGGATTAACCCTGCCCGGGCCCCTAGGCAACAACCCTGGGCGGGCCCCAGGTCTTTTCAAGTTTATAAAGGGATGTAAGTAACTTCCAGATGATCGACTCCAGGTATCCTATTACTTCAAAGTCTACATCTTGGAAGTTGACCCTTTCTAATACATCATTTTCAATGGCCATTATCGACAATGAATTCAAACGGTTCTGAGACATTTTTGAACGAAGACAGTTTAGTAGTTGTACTACGCGATACTAGATGGTTCTGTATGTATGAAGTATTTCATTAATTGACAACATTCGTCGAAAGGAAGCAATAATATTGGTGAGGAATTTCATACAAATTTTCAAATAAAATTTTCATTCGATGAATTTTTTTTTGGTGCGTGCGCGGTCCCCTAGTCGGTGCGGGGCCCCTAGGCAGTTGCCTACTCTGCCTAATGGCTAATCCGGCCCTGGACGAAGATGGTGAGTTTCCACCTCCAGCAACGGAAATATTAAGTTCAAGTCCTAGATTGAAAATTCTTGATCAGACATTCACGTCTACTTGGAATCGAGAAGAATTCTCTATTCGACAAAAAAAATACATTTATAGCAACTGCTTAGAGCCTTGGCTACGATGTTTCGAAAACTTTCGTATCTCTATCATTTATCGAGCTTCGTAGATTAATATAAGTAAAATGACAAAGAAAATCGAAGATTAATCATTAAGCATTGGAATAGTAAACTATTGCACTTAGTTGCCCATCGGAGCGTCAAAACTTCGAAAGATACAATAACAGTAGTTGTCAAATAGTGTTGCATAATTTAAATAAGTTCACCAATTCATCACGTTCAGTACATGCCAAGCGCCTTTTTTTTTTGTTGATATCCACCAGCTAAGTATTGAATCAATTGTGTTCATGAAAGTTTTCGTTATTCAACATTTATAGTTTCATCATACCATCGAGTGGTCTTGTACATCCAGATTATTCGAAAGTTGCAAAGTCTCTAAACTTCAATTGATAAGAAGTTATAACGATAGTCTTGGATGAAAAAAGTCGAGTTCAAGGCTTTCTAGAAGAACAACTAGTGGACATGTCTTAACATACGGAAGTCATCCAAAACAAAGATGGTTTACAACTCTCGCTACTATACCTGATAGTTATCAAATGGCGACTTCAGGATACCATCTGCATCAAAGTCAATTTTTGCACTTAAAATTATCCTCTTCACTTCTTCTTCAAGTGCCTTACCCAGTTTCGGGCGTAGGCGACCTCTCTGCAACTATTCGTGATGTGCGTGATACAGTGATACACGAATAGAAGGGACCTACAGTTTTACGACGGCTCCGAACGTCTTTATAGAGAGGCTTTACAAGGCAGAATACTACTCGGTGGTTTGCCATTGCCTTCCGAAAGGTGGCTTCGCATTAATTCGTTGGTTCGGCCGGGATTCGATCCTTCGACTTTCTGTTCAGTGGTCCAACGCACTGACCACTGAGCTTCGGAGCCTCATATCCTCTTCACTAAACAATTGAATATTCCCAAACGAGAAGTAAGAGGAATAAAACTCATATACGTTCGCTTCTGGTACGAGGTCACTGTATGTCCATGTATTATTAAAACTGTCAGCAGCATAATTTCCTATTGAATAGGTTCTAATTATTAAAATTCGATTTCTGCAGCAAAACGAATATAGATTGTCATTCCGCAATAATATTTCTTTGCAACGATAAAGTAAACCTCAATCATTTTCCTAAATATAAATCAACAGCTGAAATAAAGGAAATTATTGAAATTTTCGCGAAGAAATAATAAAAAAATATTCTTTTCTGACTTTTCCACTGTTTACACACAGTTATACAATATACATTGATGAAAGAATCGTTTATTATTATTTATTTGTGACGTACATTTCCCCTAAGTAACGGCCTCAAACATTCAACACAAAGCGGTTGAGTATAGATTTCTAGAGAGCAAATATATATCACAATAATTTCTTATTTCTGCAATGGGCTGAACATATTTATATTCCTCGTCATTTAATCCAAAGCGTTTAGAGCATCTGGATGACTATTAATTTTCATTTCACTTTTTATTATTCTACAGATCATTTTCTTTTTACACGAACATAGTAATATATTTAAGATGAGTTTTGCACTTTTACTCATAAATTTGCTATTTCATCACGTACGAAAACAAGGAAGTATTACCTCCATAGGGATATTCAAGTTCAATTTTTCATTTTGTTCAGTTCGTTAATGTAGATCGAGCGAAGGTTTATATAAAAATTCAGATTTTACTGGGAGATTGCCTGCTCTGAATAAGGCACAATAATGTTATACAGGTAGGTACTATTAATAATAACACCTGAACATTAATTTTTTATATTATAAAAAAAACGAAGGTTACTTTTGAATAATATCATTTAACTAAATATCATTTGAGTGAAAAGCTCAAAAAAGTCTATATTTGTTTTAGTTTCACGATTTCAACCGAATGAAAACAACAAGTAGGGGTATTTTTTTCAAAATGATAATTTTATGTGAAATATGCATACCTCCATGGTGTTCTTCTTTCTTCTTCACAGCTAAACCAATCATACCAACTAGATCTTCCTCCTTTACTCCATTTCTAATCGCATCTCTCAACGATACTTCCTTATTACCAAAAAGACATACTTTCAGATTGCCATCTGCAGTTATTCGTAGCCTGTTGCAGGTACCACAGAACATATTGGACATTGATGTGATGAATCCAACTTTTCCAATATGACTTGGAACTTTCCAAGCCTAAAAATAGACAACCATATGGCTCATATATATATATATATATATATATATATATATATATATATATATATATATATATATATATATATATATAATTATTCATTCTCGAATTGTTTGAAAAAGTTTTGATAAAGCCACGAATGTCGTGGCGAAACGTCAACTTTTTAATAAAATCGAGTTTTTTGAGATTCAACAAGCCTGTTATTGCTAATAATTATCAAGAGATTATATATATATATATATATATATATATATATAATAAATATATATATATATATATATATATAATATATATATATATATATATATATATATAAATATATATATATATATTATATATATATATATATATATATATATATATATATATATATATATATATATATATATATATATATATATATATATATATATATATATATATATATATATAATATATATATATATATATATATATATATATATATATATATATATATATATATATATATATATATATATATATATATATATATATATATATATATATATAAATATATATACTTATATATAATATATATAAATATATATATATATATATATATATATATATATATATATATATATATATATATATATATATATATATATATATATATATATATATATATATGTTTTTATAATGCAGAGGCTTGCGATCAGGGTGATGCTCAGAAGGAGATTCCGTGAATCTTGCCGTGGTGGGTTTAAATCAGAAAATACTCTCACTATGCCAGGCTTCTTTATACAAAGAACACTATTATTTTTTCATACAGGTGATAATTATTTTGATAATAACTGAGATTGAATTGTCGCATATCACTTGGTGAAACATCATAAAGAATAAAGTTTAAACTTAAAACACACTTGGCTTAAGTTTCATTATATAAAAATAATTAGATAATGTATTTAGCAGTGAAGGATAGTCGACATGTTTCGAATTATGATAATGAGTTCATAACTGAAACATGTCGACTATCCATTACTGCTAAATACAGTATCTAAATAATTTTATATAGTGAAACTTAAGCCAAGTGTGTTTTATTTTAAAGTTTAAACTTTATTCATTATTTTGATAAGTTGAAGAATGTTAATAAAACAAGAAAAACTTTTATGCATTTTTACCCCAAGCATACTAAGACGTTTACTGAAAAGGGAACCTCATTACAGCAATAAGACTCTTCAATAGCCTTCCACGACATACCAAAAGTCTGGAGTTAGAGTCCTTTAGAAAAGAACTATATGAATTAAGTTTGATAAGTGAACCTAGTATATCTCAGTTTATCTGTTTGATGTACTTTTATTTTATAGTGCATCATTCCATGAAAACAAAATGAATGCTATTATTATTATTATTATAATTATATAATATATATATATATATATATATATATATATATATATATATATATATATATATATATATATATATATATATATATATATATATATATATATATATATATATATATATATATATATATATATATATATTTATATACAATATTTGCTTTTTTAAATAACAGACCTTTGAATTACTCCAAAATTCTAGACTTTTCGTAACAAACAAGAGTATTTTGATATCAGTAATATTTCAGAAATTAAAATAACATTCAAATTTTTTTGTTGGATCCAATCAGTAAATTTCAGAATCATGTGAAATCAGCAGTCGGTAAATATTTTGATACAAAATAAAGTATGAAACTTATTGTATCTCTTGGCGCGCCACAACTTTAATTTTTGATTTTGATTTTATTCCATAAACCAGGCTATCCAATTAGACCAGAATTTTTATTCACTACAGCTCCTTTAGTTTTTATGTCGCAATTTCTAATAGAAATAATCCAAAATTATTGTCAATTTCAGCCTAAATCCTCAATCAAAAACTCGTATAATTAATTCAGTGAAATTGAAAATATTCATTGGCTACTTAATTTACAACTGATGTCCTACTTATTTATTTATTTATTCGTGTCAGAAGCATTATCAAGGTACACAGATATAGTATTCAGAACATTCACACAAAAAACACTTACTTACAAATAGAAGCATAAATTTGTAGATATAAAAAAACCATGTAAAGATTACAGTACAAAAAATATAAAAATAGAAAATACATTATATGATTTAAGACTAGAGCTACACATTTCTTGCCTAGAAACAGGTGACGTTGATTGCGTTTGGCTTTGCTGCTATGAGGCCCTCTGGTACATATGTAGCGTGGTTTATAGTACTCCGCATTCGCAGAGGTTAGAGTCTACAGGGTATTGAGAGTTATCTCTCGATCTTGCAATGCCCGTACGCAGTCTGTTCAGTGCCTTCCAGGTTTCCCAACTTTCATCGCAGCCTGGTGCCAGTTCTTCTTCCGGCTCCGTCTAATGTTGATTTGCGGTCTTCCTCCAAAGTAGGCTCTCCATAATCTCCCATCGATCTCAGGAAACTTCGACTCGATTTTAATCTCTGATGGGCCGGTTGTACGCCATAGAGAAGGTGGCGTTCCGATTCTGCTGATTTAAGTCGTTCTTTAAATGCTGCTGCCTCTCTGCGGATAGCAGGAGGAGCGATGCTAGTTAGATGGTGCATCTTTTCCAGAGGTGTAGGCTTCAGGCATCCGGTGATAATTCGACTCGTCTCGTTGCCTCGCGTGCACTGATTTATACCAAACCGGACACGCATACTAGCCAGCAGAATGACAGAGGGCGAGTGCTCCTCTGATGTCCTACTGAAGGTTCTTTTCACCCTCAATAGAAAAGTCAATCATTTCATAATAACAGATATACTATCGCTTTTGGAACTATATCTTGATCAAAATTACTCTAGTTTCAATAACTTTAGGCTTTATGATGGGAAATCCTCTGAGTCCTCGGTTGGATGATAATTTGAAAAAATTAATTCTTTTATTGGTTCAGATATGTGGATGATACTATTTTTTGTTTCACTGTACTGGACATGACGTCAGTTTTCGAACATTAATTAACTCTTTACACTCTCTAATATAAAATTCCCTTAAGAACTGGAAAAAAAACGAAATTGGATAACAAACATAACTCTTTAATTTTCCACAAACCATCACACACTGATAACTTCATACATAGCACTTCCGTACATTCATGCCAACACAAAATGGCAGCCTTCAATAGTATTATTGTTCATCGTTTAGTAAATATTCCACTTTCAAACGTCGATTTCATCATCGTGAACATAATTGAATAAACTACCAAAAATAATAGTAGTAATTATTATAACCCCAAAATAATAGACAATTTGATAGATAGATTGATAAGAAAAATTTCAAAAAGGCGATTGGCCAGGTGTACCTTCTTATCGGTGATAATATCAAAAATAACAGCCTAACTTACATCGTAAATTCAAGTAATAAGCTCAAATCACAATATCACAATATCAACATTGCTTACCCCACCGGAAAGAACTTATGTGGTATTTGTTATAAGGTTTATATTGGCAGAAATTTCTGATCTGAATTTCAGAACTTTAATAATAAAAAATCGGATTAATATTATGCAAACCATTCAATCCATGAATATCACACATTTATTTTGAAATATTAAATGCGGAAAATAAGGGAATAAAACTAAATTTCCTAGAATCGCTACAGTTTATTAAATTAAAACTTCGGAACTGCAATTGATTAGACATATTGGCCCCCTTCTTAATCTTCTCAAAATCACGGAACTAACGGTCTAGCAGTTCAGTATGGAATTCCGTCCCTAACTATGAGCCCTAACAACTATATATTGAGACAGAGTAAAATATTTCAATGATACAGGTAGTTGAGTTATTTTTTTTTTAAATTATTTTTTCCTTTAATCAAAGTCTATTCAGTTAATCACCAATAATTGTGGTTAATCAGCAACACAAAACATTTAATACTTATTCTATCATCACTTATTAACAAAAAAAAGGTTGCATTTTGCAACTAAATAATGGGACATGCACTGTTCGTGGGCAAATCTATTCCAAATCTGCTTTATTTTGGCTTTAAGTTGTGGTAATATCTGTAGTGAGTTGATCCTCAATGACTATTTCATTTTATGCCATACCTACTGTTTCTATGACACTGAGGTCAGGACTCTTGGAAGGCCAAGAAAGAACATTTACACACTCCTTTTTTGTTGTTTTAACCGTATGACAGGCCGCCCCATCCTGTTGAAAAATATAATTTTCACCAATATCTTCACGATACTTGGTAGTAGACTGTTTTCAAGTATTTGTTGATATTTCACGGCATTCATCAATGAATTCAAAGCATCCGAATCAATTTGCGACAGCATTCCCTTAATAAATTGCTCCCGTTTCGAGAATCCACTCAGCCTTTACTTGCCCTAAAGTATTTTTAGGAATATTAAGTTGATCCGCTACTACACGCATTGTTTTATTGCGACGATAACTTTTAATCACTAATTCACGAATTTTTGAACCTGTAGAGATACCAGGCACCATTTCGTTCAATATATGCGGTGATTCACCTAATTGGCGAACGTAGATAAGCGATACGCCCCCTACCGGTGTCGAATATTACTAGCGTATGGGCCATAGATTGCTTTATTTACATCTGTTTACTTGTATTTTATATGAGAAGTTTTTGAGTTTTAATTGTGTTTAATTTTGTTTTGGATCGTTTACAAACGTTCAGAAGAGATGAATCACTATTGTTGTGTATCCTATTGTTCATCTTGGGCAAAAAAACCCGTATATAGCTTACATACCTTTCCGAAAGCTGGGCAATTCAAAGTTGTATTCCAAACAAAGTTGGGAAACAAGGAAATGATGGACAGAAGAAAGGTGTAGATTCATAACTTGAAGATTCATAACTTGAACATAAGAGAGTTATTCTTTACAGTTTACTGAGAATAATTATTTTTCCTGCAGTAAGTTTGTGGATTTTTCCATATAGAATTATACCAACTGATGTGCAATTTTCAGCTAACCGAAAACGTAGGGTTTTTGAAGTCCAATGCTATTCCAACTAAAAATCTTCCACTTTTACCGGAATCTAAACCTGGACCATTCTGAGATTCTAGACTTTCATGTAACAACCAGAGATATATTGAAATAATAATAATATATAATGTTTATTTCCACAAGCAAAATAACAGTTTATCATAACATCAAAAATAAAATTGACTCTATAGCTAGGTAAAAACTAAAATATTCAATTATATAACCAGAGAAACAGAGATTCTATAAAAAAAACAGTTACGAATCTAAACTTTCGAAAACCCAAAATGAAATGAACTTAAATACCATTACCAAACAATGTAAACAAACCGTTAATGGCCCATAGAGTAGTACCGATATTAGCCGTTCCGGCGCTACGATCTTAATTTCAGACGCCAATAGATAACACTTTAACTACAACTACAGAATAAACTGACATTTCTTACTTGTTTCATGTTTTACAGTTACATTATTTAGTTGCCACACAAAATGCACCTTTTTCTTCCTAATTAGTGATGATAGAATAGGTATTTATTTTTTGTGTTGTTGAGCATAATTATTGGTAATCAACTGAATACACAGTAATTAATTGAAAAATAATTAGAAAAAGAAACTGGCAATTACCTGTATAATTGATGTATTTTACTTTGTAAATATATAGTTGTTAGGGCTCGAAGTTATGTGTATAAATCACGGTATTCACGCTTAAAATACCTAAATTACTATCCACATCTTGATTGCTATTGAATGTTTTCGAAAAATGTAATCTGTTTGAACTTAGCATCCGAAGAATGTCACCGAAAGGACCACTACGCTTATTGTTTTTAATATACGTGGATTTGTAATTTAACCGTTGTTTATATATATATATATATATATATATATATATATATATATATATATATATATATATATATATATATATAATGTTTAACGTTTCCTACCTTAGAAGTATCATTTGGTCTATTTTCCAGTTTTTGAAAATCGGGCCAAACACTTTTGATCTTTGACAACATTTCATGATATGGTACCATTTTTTCAACATCCCATTCATTTCCACTGAATGGCATATACTCGATGAATCTCACATCTAAAGCTTTATTTTCAGTTAATTTCACGAAATCGATAACCTCATCATCATTGAAACCTATTAAAATATAAACAAGATATATCAAAACGGTACTCAATAATTTGGAGGAAGTGAGAATAGTAAATCTGTTCTATATACTTATTTATTATCTTCGAAAACAGATTTGTTTTTTTTAGATGGAAATAGGTTCGCACCTAGTACCGAATTTTCGGTAGTTTGTAATTGCATTACGCATTGTTTTTTTTATCCTCCAACTGCATTTAAGGAATAGTTACAAACTGAGTTTTGTAACTAAATCTGATGAAGACACTGTGTTGTCGAAACAATTGTTATTCAATTGTAAATATAGTGGATTTTAAGTTAAAATAAACGTGTTCTTATTTCTTAATATGAATTTCCATCAAGTAAAGGTTACTTAGATTCAAAACAAACAAAATATTCTCGATACTTAAATTATTCTGATATTTGGTTTATATTACAATATTATTGTTAAAAAAACCAATGACGAACAGTGCGTCCTAATTATAGAAGCTGAAGTGCCTCTGGGTAAGCTCAATGAAAAAACATGAACCCTCAAACTTCATAATAAAAAAAATTATACTTTTCAGAAAGGTGCGTGGATGGCTACTATTCAATGAATTTTTGAGCTTATTAAACAACTGAACACGGTTTAATATTCATCCGCATTACTTTCAAACCGGCGTCGCCAAAAATAGGCACAAGAAAATAACGACCACCACATTTTTTCGTCTTAGGAAAAGAGGGTGCCGAAATTATGGAGATATTAAGGTAACGTATTTATCACGTGATTTCACAACACTATAATACAATTCTAGTATTTTCGTTTAGACCTGATGGGTTTTCGTGAAATAGACAGAGTTTGATAATTATTTGTCCTTGATCTTCAAACTGCAAAAATTCGCCATTATTTTCTCACACTTTTTCGAACATAGTAGTTGCAAACAAAAGAAAATACATAAAAAACGATTTCTTAAATTCTCTAAAGAGTAAATACATGATATACCGAATTGTAAAAAAAACTCTATAGATTCCCTGCAAGACCTACCTTTCATAATTACACAGTTAATTTTTACTGGATTATATCCTAATTGAAGAGCGAGATCGATACCCATCATTACTCTTTCTATTCCTTTTCTTCTCGTAATAACGCCATACTTAATTGGATTTAGTGTATCCAAACTGATATTCAGTGCATCTAAACCAGATTTCTGTAATTCAACGAGCTTTTTAGTCAATACCAAGCCATTAGTAGTCATTAAAACACTTCTCAAGCCTCTGATATTCTTCAATTCGGCTAGAACAGAAGATTATTATTTTTAATTGAATTACATCATTTCTCAGAATTAAAGCAATGCCAAGTAAAATATTTATATAGTATAGGATGCACTGGATATATTTGTCAATAAAAAGTGATAAAACGTATTTTTCGGAATGTACGTTTTTTTAAGAATACCTAGATACTTTAGTGAATTTGAAATAATATATCTCCAAAAGTTTGTGTACAGTAAAAATTGGGTACTATATTTTATATAAAACTTGCATAAAAACATTGAAATGCGCTTTAATTACCTACTTTTAGGATGAACATCTTTGAGTATATCAATATTAAAAATGTACTGTTTCTGAATAAAAAGAAAATTTTGTTTTCCACTTACTTTATTTAATGAAAAATATCAAAATTGCCAAAATGTATCTTAATATATATATATATATATATATATATATATATATATATATATATATATATATATATATATATATATATATATATATATATATATATATATATTTATATATATATATATATATATATATATATATATATATATATATATATATAATCTTTGAAATAATTGGTTTTAAGAGCAAATAAAATATTTGCTACGTTTTGTTCTACATTAGACATTTTTGGCAATTACATTAAATTGAAATACATATCCATAATTAAACAAACGAATCTTCATTACCTATAGGCTTCGAACTAAAATACGAAAGTTATTTCTATTTTTCAATAGTGCTACAGAAGAATGTATCGAAATAAAGAGGAATCATCGAGTTCCTTTGAGAGGAAACAAAATGAAATATAATATAATATTCCTCCAGAAAAAGATTTAATTTACAATTCACAAAAAAAATTTCGAAAAGAAGCCAATTGAATTGCCATTACGTTAATTTGCATCTACATATGGTGAAGGTAACACAATTATAATAGTACTCAATATAAAGGAAGTGAATTTGTATCTCAAGCATTAACATTTAGGTATAATTAATATCATACAAACTGCAAATATTGCATAGATAACCAGAAAGTAAAAAATGTAGGATATACCCGCCAAACTCCAACTAGTCCTTCAAATATTTTCATCAATATTCTACGAAACTTTTATATGAGTTTCGTATATGTTTCTTGTGTATATGCTCATTCCTCTCATGTTTTCATTAAAATTCATAATTCAATAACTGACATTTCCACTATGCACTGGTGTGATGTAACATGATTAATATTGAAATTTAAAAACCCAATATCAACTTGATAATTAATTTGTTAACGGATACACGTTGACATTTTTTATTATTCAATCTATTTGTTGAACATATATTTTAATATATTCACAATATCTTTAACAGACTCTTTCAGTGGCGGCAGGTGAGGGAGGACTCTGGAATTTAGCCCTCCCAAGAATTCTAGAAAGAATCGTATTTTTTAAATTTTAACACATAAATATATAATCATATATAATTTTGAACAAACTAGTTACTATAAAACTTAAGCAATATTCTAAAAATCTAAACAAATCCATACGCTCCACCGTAATTTACGAAACTATACCAGTATTTCAATCCAACTCTGATTAAGCCAGCGCGGGGCCCGTAGCAAATTCGGCCAAGAGGCCCTTGGTTTGCTTTAGGTTCTCAAGATTATGGTATTAAACTCAGATTAGAGAATAAAACCGACAATCCGGAGCAGATATGTAGAAACACGTATATCTGTGTGCGTGTAATGATACCAGTTTTTGAAATAAACTCCTTATATTTTTTATTACTTTTACAAATCAAATTGGTTGCCTTTTTTTTTAAACTTTGGGTTATGAAATAGTTCAAACGTATATTATTTTGAATTTATTTATTATTACGTTATGGTCATTATTCCCGTTTCCAACTTATTCATCATTGGAACTAGTCCGTAAACTTTATTAGGATACTCTTCTTTTCGATCCACGTTATTGAAAATATCTTCCAAAACTTGCTTGATAGTGATAAAACCGCATAAAAGTGCCTTCGTAGCATCAGCTCGGGCTAACCACCTAGTATCCGATAACCTCTTTAAAATCAGAATTTTTGAAGTAGAATCTTTGAATGCGTTCGTAAGACGACCCCATCGATAGGTAGAAACGGAAAAAATGTATAGAGGTTTTCAACGAAATCGAAGAAAAGTAGTGCTTCTGTACAGCACAGTTAGAAACCAAATTTAATGAATGTGCAAGACAGGGAAGATATTCTGCGTACTTATTCATTTCGTTAATTCGGGTTTTTAAGCCGGTGTATTTCCTGTTGCTGACATTATCGTAGCTTTGCCTACGACAAACTTTGATATTAATGCCACTCTCACTTAAGAAATCTAGTAAACTTTGAGCGAGTGGTTCAGTAGTAACAACTTAGCAAATCGTTCCACTGGTCCAGATGGCAGAACACAGCGAACTATCAGTCTGTTGGTCTACATGCGATATATCTGGAGTAGAATCCAATCAAACTGAGTATTTGCATTTCTTAATTTCGATAATAATTTGATCCAGTATGCTTGATGCAATTAAATGAATAAATTCCTCCCAAGTTGTTTTTAATAAATATGACGTATGTCCCTTTCCTTCGTTAGCATGACTTTGAATATGTTGAATCATAAAAGCGTGTAATTGGGCTATTATTTCTAACAAGCCTAAATAATTCCCAGTGTGAGGTGAACCAACAATTTCGTTACTGCCACAAAACGCAAGACCTTGTTCTACCAAGAACTTTATTACTGCAATGATTCGTATTAAGAGTATAGCCTCCAATACTTTTGCTCAGTCTCAATTTGGCTGACAAGTTGAGAATCAACATGAGCATTCTTGTTCGTGAGGTTTAAAAGAAAAATGAAGGACACCCTACTGCGATTTTACGAATGAAATGAAGGAAAATAGCAATAAATGTATTGATAAGTCGATATTACGAATAAAATCCGTGAAAATTTAGCAAAAAAATTCATTGTTTGACTGTCGAATTTGAATATCCTATCCCGGCTCCTTTTGCTGCAAATTATGAATCAAATTGATAAGATATCTCTATGGATGGGAAGCAGACACAGACGCAGAATCAAGCTTAAGCTATCAACGTCGCTTGGTTACCGTGGCACACAGAGCACTTCGACGCATGTTTTGTAGGACTTCGTACATATCGACCTTGGCGCATGCGCATGTCGTAATGCCTATCTAAAAAACGCTATAATTTTTTATTCTTCGTTGGGAAAAAATTGGGAACAAAACTTCTCTGATGAAATCATATGTATTTTATCGATATCCGTTGGAATTTTTAAAATCGGACCAGATCCCAACTTTTTTTTAGTGAGAATTTAGCTTCACCTCGGGGTAAAAACGCTATATTTTTTTATTCTTCGTTGGTAAAAATTGGGAATTCAAATTCTCAATTGAAATCATATGTGTTTCATCGATATCCGTTGGAATTTTTAAAATCGGGCCAGTTACCAACTTTTTGTCGTGAGACTATAACCCCTTTAGCTTCGCCTCGGGGTAAAAATTATGGCTTGTCTATGCGGAGTACTTCCTCATGTCTTGTCAATAAATTGAGCGCATTCTTCCAGTCATCTAATCCGTCCTTCGTAAACCGTGGTGGCGAACTATCTAAATTCGTAACTTTGCGAACAAAACAGAGAATTCGTCCTTTGGTTTCCGAATAACACAACCAGTCTCTGACGTCAATTTTATTTCGTAAGTTTATGTTTATAGGTGAAAAATGACTTTTGGCATAATCGTGGTTTATTTTCGTTCTTGTAAATTTTCTTTGAAGACAAAAAAACACTATTCATATGTTGCAGTTGGCTGCTTTTCCAATTCAATAATCTCTATCAAAGTTGCTCGGCCACTCACCAATATCGTTGGAGTATATTTTATTTTCGTTAAGTTTTTGGCTTTAAACTGTAGTGACATTAAAATCATGTAATAATATGCCGTCGACTACTTTTTGGTCAGAACATGACGACTCTAGATCGAGAGGACTGGCTATTCTTTTAATTTGTTTTTGGTTAGAACATGATATAGCTGAATTAGGAGAAATTGCTGTTTCTTCAACTACAGCATCACTTCTAAAAAATATGGTATACCAAAAATATAAATTCATCAGAAACAGTAGTATTACCACTATTATACGTACAATGAGGTACAACTTCTGTATTTTCTGATTCACTTTCAGTAGATTCAGCAACATCACTCTGAACATTAAAAAAATCGAACAGCATTTTTTCAATGACTCTATGTATGTGTATGGATGTATGAATATGCAAAACATATAATATAATGAAATATCTTACCTTAAGTGAAGTTTTTCTCGTTAATATGTGTTCTCCCTTTGTACATATAAAAACTCTTCTATTGTATTTCAAAAAAGATGTTGAATGAGTTGCTTATAGCCAGCGCTACGTCAGCAAAAAGAGTACCTACTCGAAGCTTATTCAAAGACTCGAACAACTCGAAAGACTCGAACTCAAAACAATTTTTCTCAAGGATGGCTCACAACTGAAGAGCTTTCAACAGTTTTTTACGTTGTGCCAAATATAAATGTACATCCATTCCTAATAGTTTGAAAGTCAATATAATCCTATTTTATTTTTTCGCATTTCATGACTAGCTCGATCGATGACAATATCAGGGAATTTCCCTGTTAGTTATGCAGTGTGGTACAACTTTAAATTATTGTTGTATATTTTCATACCAACAATTCTTGTGGTAGGTATCGAGTTTTAGATCTTCAGGTGGGAGTGAAGCATAGCCTAATTGATTCGCGATATTTAATGCTTATCTGAACTTATTTTTTTTGGGTCTGACAGGCGTTGGGGTGCAGGGCCCGTAGCATTTGCTACTCTTGCTACGTGGCTAATCCGGCACTGATCCAACTGCAATCAACATTACATTTCTTCGATGAGCACGGGCGTTTGAACCACGAGTCCACATATCCCCCAATAACGGCAAGGCGAGATGACGTAATCCGGAGTCGACGGAAAAGACTACTACGGACTCAATGTGTCTGGGCCCGCAACCTGCATGAAGATTACCTGCTGTGTTGGCGGATGGTTGTGAGGGCGGTATTGTTTTTTCTTTTGCCAATTTTATAAACATAATGAGAGTGCGCGAATTAAAAAACAATGTTTTTAGCAAATTAAGTTTGAAGGAAAAATTGGATTTAAAAGATAATGGACGTCCGACGCCAGTTCTGAATTTCAGGAACAGAAAGGATATAAAAATCGGCAGGGTTTTAAGCGGAAATTTGATGAAAACATTTACAACAAGACTTCGTGATTTTGTGTATATGATGAAAGTAATGCTTTTTTTGTTTTGTTTGTTTAATATTTGGAGGTGATGAAAATTGGACAAAGGCAGGAGTTCGTGATCTCAAACATTTGGTAGACAAGATTAAAAAACATGAAAATTCTCAAAAAAAAAAACAATTCAGACATTTCGGGCTGCTTAAAAACATTACATATTATCCTGTCGTTAGGTTTAGATACTGCTTTTATAGAAATTACTAAAACTTTGCGAATATTAGTGACTACTATACCAATGACATAAGCAGAACCAGAGAGATGTTTTTTGAAGTTAAAACTTATTAAATCTTTTCTAAGAAACACTATGTGTGAAGATCGTCTTAGTACTTTGGTCATGTTATCAACTGAAAGTGTTATGGTTCAAATAATTCCTGATTTTAATGAAAAGGTGAGAAGTTCATAGTGGACAAAGAAAGAAGAATGTACTTATTTTAGCTTGAAAAGATAAGTAGGTGAGTAGAAGGGTAGATTAGGAAAATTATTGATTTAGATAAATTAATAAATCCCTTAAAGATACTCTAATGGCTAAACTTTTAGCCTAAAATCAAAAACAAATCTATTCGGATGTTGGAAGTATCGATATTTCAATATTTGAATTGGAACACAAATATGTATATCCCAATATTATTTTTGCGCATCCCCTGTAGACAAACTCACGAGCCGCCACTGGACTCTTTTCTTCCTACGTGTACACATCAAACTTTGAAAGTGGTTTTCCTTTTCATATAAATTGATGTCACACTCAATTAGTTGAAATCTTGATTTCCTCTCATCTGAACCTGAGCAATATGCAGTTGATAGGTTTGTACCAATATTACACAGATACTCTTCATTACGCTTTCATCAACAAATCTTATCCGGAAATAAATTATGGCAAAAAGTCTACAGAGAATTTCGTGCAAAACTTACTTAGAATACAATATAAAATACCATATTTCAAATACTAGAAGAATTACTTCATGGAAATTATAATGAACAACGATGACAGAAAAGCAGAAGAATATGACAATATGAAAATTGGTACTTTGAAAATGATATTATGATAAATCTTTACTCCAAATCGATTACATATACTGCAACAATAATGTCAAAATAAAGGTGTAGAGAATGATGAAAATTTGAGTATATAAACGATCGGTATAATAAATATGAATATAACTTTTTTCATGCTGCTTCCATACATGCGATTCAGTTTGCAGCGTCTTGAATTCGATATTTGATCTTATTACTATCAACCTCTACTAAACATCTTTACTGAATTCAATATGAGTTGTTTTCAAGAGAATAATTATTTGTCATAAAACTCGAAAAATAAAATCACGGTATAAGAATTTCACAGTTGATAACTAAAATATATTTTCATAAAAAATTATTTCACCTTGAATGAAACAAAATAATTAATTATTATGTCTAAAAAAATACTCACATATTATCTCAGCCAAATCCTTCCTTATAGTTGGCTCACCACCTGTCAGTCTGATTTTCTCGACACCTTGAGCAACAAATAACTTGGCAATATAAATTATTTCATCTGCAGATAAAAGTTTCGATTTCTCTGTTAGATTCACCCCATCTTTAGGCATACAATATTTACCTGAAAATATCAGAAATACATACATATACATACCTACATATCTAATATATAAAATTCTCGTGTCACGGTGTTAGAAGTTCAATTCCTCTGAAATGGCTCGACCGATTCCCATGAAATTTTGTGTGCATATCGGGTAGGTCTGAGAATCAGCCAACATCTATTTTTCATCCCCCAAAATGTTAAGGGTGGTCCCCTTATTATTTTTACCCCTTAATTATTTTTTTTATTTTTCAGACAAAATTTTCTGTTCTATTTTTTTTATGACAGCATTAAAAAATACATATAACCTTAAATTTTCACCCCTCTACGATCAACCCCTATTTTTTTATTTGTTAAACTCCTCCGAAATGACTCAACCGATTCTCATGAAATTTTGTGTGCATATTAGTTAAGTCTGAGAATCGGACAAAATATATTTTTCATCCCTCTAAATGTTGAGGGTTACTTCATGTTTTGTTCTATTTTTTTATGATACAGCATTCAAAAATACATACAACCCTAAATTTTCACTCCTCTAAGATTAGCCCCTATTTTTGATTTGTTAAATTCCTCCAAAATGGCTCGACCGATTCCCATGAAATTTTGTGTGCATATCGGTTAGGTCTGAGAATCGGACATCTATTTTTCATCCCTCTGAATGTTGAGGGTGGTCTACTCCTTAATCTTTTTATTTTATTTTTCAGACAAAATTTTCTGTTCAATTTTTCATATGATACGGTATTCAGAAATACATAAAACCCTAAATTTTCACCTTTCTACGATCAGCCCCTATTTTTTATTTGTTAATTATAAACTTCAATTTTTTTGGCAAGACTTCTATTTTTATTTTGTCATGACTTAAAATTAAAAAATTCATATTATTCTCAATTTTTTTACCCTTCTACGATCAACCCCTATTTTTCCATCGCGATTTTCATTTATTTTAAATTTTATCCACAGATCCGCAATAGGGTTGCAAGATGGCAATCGAAAATAACAATAGTCGGTCTGAGAATAGGTCGTAATATATTTTTCATACCACTAAGTGATTAGGGTGTCCACCCCAAACATTTTTATAATTTTTTTGGACAAAATTTTTAATTTTTATTTTTTTATGATGTTGCATTAAAAAATACATACAACTCTGAATTTCCACCCTTCTATCAACAAACCATATTTTTTAATAGCTATTTTAATAATTTAAACAACGTTAGCCGGATCAGATAAAGATATATTGATATATAGATAGTTAGATAGATAGATAGATAGATAGATAGATAGATAGATAGATAGATAGAAAGCTAGATAACTATCTAGCAGTAGCGGCTCGTGAGCTGTTTGTTTAAGGAGGCTATAAGAGGTGTTAACAAATACACCATAGGCGAAAATTTTTAGGATTTCAAGGTCAACCGCCTTATAATTTAAAGAAAATCAAAGTAAAACAAGCACCCTAAAATATTCACTTCTTTGGGAAAAAAATTGTTTTCACTTTCGAGTGTCTACCTTGATCCGCGACACGACATGTTCCTGGGATTTTTCGTGCCTTTCCAGAGAACGTGATAAATTTTTTAAATCGTAAAATCCTAAGCGTCCCCAAACAGAGACATTTTCCCTAGTAAAAAGTAAACACTGCCAACAAAATAATTTATTTTTTACCTGCGATCCGGTTAGCCAAGGATGTCTCTCATAATTTCTGATATCAAAACCGCAATTCTGTTGTTTGTTACGCTGCACCAAATTGTTTAATTCCGGGGTAGGTCGCAATGTTTTTATTAAAATTTTATCGTCATAACTTAGTGCACTAAAGTTGTGGGATAACAAATATTCCACTAAGTCACCATTAAAATTTTTTAAATTAACTTCAGTAACCGAACTCATTTTAAAAACAATACGGGAGCAAAATAAATTAAAAATCACCGCACCGGCGTAAAATTCAAAACAAACTGATCACCACGATTAATCACGCTTCAGTCTATATTCTCGGTGTTGTTGGCTTGCTACGTGCACTGCAATAGAATAAATAAGGTCGAATATCGTATGCTTTGAACCGAGCAGCTAGGTTCAATCGGTGTTGCCATTTACATAGGTATGCTTTTCTTTTCTATTGCAATAAAGTATTGATTCGCAGTATTCGCACCGTTGTTTGCTTTTCTGTGGCATGGCATACTTGGCATAATAAACGTTGAAAATATACCTTTTTAAGCCTCTGCAGCGTTGCCACTGTTGATATTAAATCTTGAAATGAATGAAATGCAGTAAGCAGTAAATGTATATACCTTCTATAGTAATTAATAATTTATATTATATAATGTAGGTATATTATATAAGGAAGGTAGGTGCATAAAATAATATGATTTTGATTAATATGAATATGCTGAATGCTGACTATTTAATATAGTATAGTAGTGATACACAGAATATTGAGGAGGCGGCGTAGCCTCCATAGCCGCCCTTGCTATCTAGATAGATAGACATATAGTTAGATAGATAGAGATACATCGGCAGATAGATGAATAGATAGAAAGATAAAAATAATTTACATGGCAGAACAACGTTTGCCGGGTCAGATAGATAGATATGTAGATAGATAGATGGAAAGTTAGATAACTATCTAGAAAGATAGATAGATACAAGTAATTTATATGGCAGAACAACGTTTGCCGGGTCAGCTAGTACATATATATATATATATATATATATATATATATATATATATATATATATATATATATATATATGCTTTCCAATACATAACCTCAACTAGATGTTACTTTATAAAGAACGCTACAATAAATTTGTAAACGTGACTTAATTCAAATAACGATAATTAATTTTTTTCAAATTGCACTTTCAACCCTTGTTTTTTGTCACGAGTTAATATAATATCATCAGTCCAACATTCTGACATAGACAACAGAACGAATTTTATTCAATGTGTATATTTATGTAATACAACTATGAAGATGCACGATCTCGAGAATTGTCTTTTTCGCTATACGATATCATCAGGATTAATTACTTCACTGATCCGAAATCTTATGTTAATACAACAAATAAAAAATTCTGAGATTATTTCTTAATTAATTCTTCTCGCGATATTACGAAGGTCAGAAAATGAAACTTTCAATAAAGATCACAACTAAAATGACACGAATTTACTTTGTATATAACGAATAAAATCTACAAATAAGTATATCCTGTTGAAGTTATTATGCATCAAGTTTGAGGAAAAAAATGAATTATTCAACTACTAAATGAGAATAACCATGATTTTATCTAGTACCGCTATCTGCATACTGGATATCTAATGTCATTAATATGCTGAAGGTGAAACAATTTCACTGGATAAAATTTATTACTCAAGCAAAGATTTATGTCTTTTCTTTGTACGAGTCGTAGATTCCTTGCAGCTGCCTTAAGGTTGAGCCACACATATCCGCACCGTGTCCGCACCGAGACACGGCCGTGTGACGGCCAATAAAGCTGGATTTATAGTTTGACGGACTGCAAGCCCAAGCGTAGACGCGACGCAATAATATCAACTATAGAATGTATGTACTCTTGTCAAGAGTACTCTTGTTTATAAATGAACGTAAACGCATGATGTAACGTAAGCGAAACGGGCTGGAACGGAAGAGTTGACCAACATTCATCTTTTTACAGTGCGTTTCTTACGTCCGACCAATCAAAAGAAAGAATTCTGTGTGATGTCAGCCTAACTGTCAGATGTCACTTGTCCCGCCTTCGGTTTAGTAAAGTTCTTTGTTTTTTATTCTTGTTTTGTTAATTATTCACAATAGATGAATAATTAGAATATTATAATACACATTCAAACCAACACAGGCTATTTACGATTAATATAATTTGTAGGTTATGTTTAATGTCATTCATCACCTTAACTTCTACCCATGCGCAAAAATTCCGTTCTGTCGAATTATAAATTGTAAAATTTTTTACGTTCCGTTTGTTACGTATTCAGTGCGTCTACGTTTACAGTCTGTCAAACTATAAATCCAGCTTAAGTTCAAAGCCACACATTTCGACATACGGCCGCATGACGTCCGTACTACGAGCGCGGTCGGTAGTTTGTCAGTTGGCTTCACGAAGTTGTGAGTGTCAAAAAACTGAAATGTTCGCCAGCTTCAGCAACAGCGAATTGGCAACAATAGCTATTGCGTTGGACGATGAAGAAAATGAGAAAAATAGGCCAAAACGATGAAAAATGTGGGTACACAACGCTTGGAAAGCAAGATATGTTGAAGGCGAATTCTGCACGTTGCTTCCTCATCTAATGGACGATGAGACTAAATTTTACGAATACTTTAGAATTAAAGATTGAACAGTAAAAAAATCATCAATACTATCGATTTTTCCAGGGTGAGCAGAAAAATTTGCCCCCCACTAGCTACGCTCTAATCTCCATTTCTACTATATGCCGAGAATCCATCGGACAACGCACCGTGCACGGTACATACAAGGCCGTGTCTCGGTGCGGACATGTGTGGCTCAACCTTTAGGCTTCAGGATGCATTTCTTTGAGTTTAATAAAATTAAATATAAGACATGATTCATTAGCATGCAAACATATAATCGAGTTAGGCGGAAATATAAAATTTGACAGGTTGCGAATTAATGCATCAATTAAACTGAATTCATTTTGATTGAAGTAAGGAAAAAACATCTATATCGCTTATTTAAACGTTATAGTCCAAGATCCCAGAGCCGCCAGACGTCCCTTATTTTCTCAGTAATAAAATTTGTGGGATGAAGTAGTGCTCGTATGTACTTCAGTGTATGGATACTCGCTATCTTGTGCCGACGGCCAATTTCCAGGTACCAGGTGCTAAAGATGGAAAAAAACTCGACCTACTTCTTTTATTTTCTCACACTCGATTTTTATATATGATACTCAGGGAATCATTTCAATACCTTATGCAAGCTGCCAGACCGATCGTATGGGCCAAACAACAGACACACATTAAGTGTGAGTATGACAGTATCAGCGAAATGTCATGATTCGCCCATTTTAAGGGCGATAGTGATTATCTATGCGCGTCGAACTCCCTTCTATATTTACTGGGAGCTTTCCAACAAGGCAGCACCGTGCCACTCTGTGTCACACTTCCGAGCACGGTGTACGGGTGCTTGTTGGAAAGCCTTTTTGATTTTTATGTAAAACGCCAGAGAGCGCAGCCATCGTTACTTGAAAAGGCAATGGACAAGTGATTTCTGTTTCGGTTTATTACGAATTACGTACACCGTCATTAGCCAATTTTGTATCACGTTAACTAATGAAAACTGTAAGTGAAATATTAATATGATATAATGCAATGATAATCATCTAATAAATTAATAATTAAAACTATTGCCAACGTTAATGCAATAAATCAACTATAAATGTTGGTAGCACTGAAACACTACACGCTCCAACTCAACTTTTTTTTGTGTTCGTCCGTGTGTCACTGTGTCGTAGTTGGAACAAGAAGCGATGAACACTGTGTCACACAGTGTCGCTCTGTGTCGTAGTTGGAAAGCTCCCACTATCTAGTCAAGCATGCTCTATGTTTGAGTATACGTACTTTCGATATTATTATTTTTATTTTTAAATGGGCGAATCATGACATTTCGCTCATACTGTCATACTCACACTTAATGTGTGTCTGGCGGGATGTTTGGCCCATACGATCGGTCTGGCAGCTTGCATAAGGTATTGAAAAAGTTCCCTGAG
The DNA here is from genome assembly GCA_030704885.1 of Cynegetis impunctata. NCBI lineage: Eukaryota > Metazoa > Arthropoda > Insecta > Coleoptera > Coccinellidae > Cynegetis > Cynegetis impunctata. The sequence continues at coordinate 359,271 of JARQZK010001489.1, read as the reverse complement.
TATCATATATAAAAAGCAAGTGTGAGAAAATGAGATAAGTAGGTCGAGTTTTTTTCCATCTTTAGCACCTGATACCTGGAAATTGGCCGTCGGCACAAGATAGCGAGTATCCATACACTGAAGTACATACGGGCACTACTTCATATCCCACAAATTTTACTACTGAGAAAATGAGGGACGCCTAGCGGCTCTGGGATCTTGGACTATTACAGGTATTCTGACCAATATAACTTCAATTGACATGCTGGCACCTATAATAATCGTGGTATGAAAAAAGAAAGTTTAGTAAGTTGCATAAAATGTCTACTTACATCTGAGATTGCATTTCTCCGTTAATGAAATTCGTAGGTAGGTATGATTTCTTCCGAAAGTATCGGTTAATGGATTCTGGAAATCGATCTGAGGTTTCTGTAACAATAATAGAACTGAATTATTGAATGTTTTATAAAACCCGAATAGTTCGAGAATGTCCGTTTCAGAAACATCTTCATATTGCATTTAATTATATCTGATAATATATAGTAATTTGAGACTTTGATAAGTTATCTGCATTTGATCTCAAACCTCTACATCTAGTGATTCACAGGTTAGCCCATGAGGCCATCCTCAGAATATCTTAGGAAGGTACTGTACAGGTAGTGAAAGGGTTAAAAGTCAGATAGCCTGGTTTCCACTTACTAATTACATCTCATCAGCGAACCTTTCTAGTGATGTAATGATCACAAGAGCAAGCATTGAAAAGAACTTCACTACGATGCTAAGTGAAAATGAAGAAGAGAAACTTTCAAAGGAAATACCATAAAATGGTAGACAGATGCTTCAAAAAGCACTAAGCTTCTATGTCATCGGTTCGAAGTTGATTTGGGAGTGACAAAAGAAACTCAACGAAATACGCAAGAATAACAAGGTCCTTTCAGTCTGGGTTCCCGGTCACTCGGGAATCTGAGAAAACGAAGAGCACAAGATACTAGTCAGAAAGGGAGCACGAACGCCATTTACTGACCCACAACCCTTCTGTGGTATAGGAAAATGAACCTATAAGAAAGAGTTCCGAGAGAAGAAATAAACCGAAAGAGAAACACTCTGACGGAATCTTCCAGGGGATCCCTCCAAAAAGTTCCTTCGAAACTGCAATATCCAAAGGATATCTGGATCTCAAGTAAGAGCAAATTACACCTCCTCATTGGTTTCCTTAGAGGACACTGTCATCTCAGGAAGCATTTCATGAGAATAGGTGTATCAGAAACAGACTAGTGTAGATTCTATCACCTGGTAACATAATGCCTCGCCATTGTAAGCCAACGTAAAGAATGCTTTGGAAAAGAAGCCTTCCCAGATATTGGAACTCATTAGTACTCTGGAACTAGAATCCGAGCTGCAGATGGCGCAGTAATGAGAACAGCTTCAATGTTATTTACATGTAGAATAATAATAATAATAATAGTAATAATGATAATATAATGTAACGTAATAATGTTCGAGCTGAGGACACTATACCCAGGGCATAAAGTTAGGATGGTCGTACTAATCATAGGTTGACTAGACGGAATGAAAGCTAACTATGTGACAGACTTAAAGATTATTCAGGCATGCAGATCTCTGGCCGAGATATTTACGCGTAGAATGCAGTGTTCCTCAGGTAACTTCGAGTCATTAGGTCCCATGAACTATAGAGGCCGCTTGCAACTCATAGCTTTAAGAACTACTCCAAGGAATGTGTGAGAGGTTTTTTAGTGAGTAACCAACATCTGGAGTCTCACACATCCCTGAGAATGAGTGCGGGATACTCTCAGGGTAGTCTATAAAAGATTTTTCCTCTCAAACGGACAAAAAAATAAATAATAATAAATATCAGTATTTTGTAATATTTCAAATTAAATTATATTACACTATGTCAAATCCTAATATAGAATTAAAAACTCCTCATTTGAACCATTTCTGATTATCGATTACCGATTTGCAAAAAAAACTTTCTAATTAAATACGAAGACAGTTATCAATTCCCAAATAAAGTGAATTCAAATAAAACTTTTGGAAAGGACGATTTACTAAAAACTCAAATAATAAAAAACCATTATCCTTTTAATTCATTTACAGACGTTAAAAAACATATTTAGATACTGTGTAAGTTAACACAGTGTTTAATCTTCTGGGATACACTTTCCTTGCTAGTATTCGATGACTAGTGCTTTGTCGATGCGTTGGCATATTAGAATGTTTCATTTATTACGACTATCATGAATGATAATTTGTCAGGAAAACTGGTTCTGTTCTTCAACTGGAAACCTTTGTATAAAAATAATTTCTAGTTCACTCATTTTTCGAACACCTTCTGATAAAATTGTAATCGCTGTATAATAACACACGAGATATGGTTATTAAATGACTAGACTGATACTGTAAAACTTAATATTCTGAATTCATTCCTTTTTATTTATTATCACCTTCAATATACACCTAAGGTCCATCGGGCAGATTGAGTTAAGAACTCAGTTCTTAACTCAATCTGCCCGATGATGGTCTAGTGACCGAAATTGCAGTGTTATATTTTTCAAAATATTTTGTGATAATAAACGTAGTAAATTCAAATTTAGTTTTGTTAATTAGTTTAATTGATAAATATGTTGATTCTTAACATGTGTTTTACATAATTGACTCATAAATGTTTTTCTGTTCTGTTCCTTCTATTTTAATAGATTCTTGTTTTGTCTATATGTGCTTTGTCTACACAATTTTGTAATTTTATATGGCAATAAAGCTGTTTCTCTCTCTCACACAACTGAGGCGTATGTGGTTCCATGAATTGTGAATGTAGAATTGTACTTATAAACTAGATCCTAAATTTTGAATCTGATTTGCTCCACCGACAAATATAATACAATGGGCTTGTTTAAAAAAAATCATAAATCGGTGGTTACCTGTTAGTACGGTTATCAGCTGCGCGTGTGCGAAATTTTTCTCATGGAATTTTTTTGCATATTGTTATAACAAGTGAGGCTTAAGTGAGAACATAGAAAAGGTGAACCACGCTAAGGACCGAATTCTCTTACTCTAACATAATCCATCCGGTGCCAGATGGTTCTATCGGTAGTTTTTTGTTTAAACAATTTTTTTGAACAAATTCAAAAAAATTGCGTCTGAAAACAGATTTTTAAGGTTTTTTGGATAATTTTGAACAAAAAAGGTCTCTTGTGATTTTTCTCTAAAGTTGATAGTTTTCAAGATATTTGCGTTTTAAGTTTGAAAAATCGCGATTTTTGCGATTTTCAAGGTCGGAAAACAAGGGGAAAAAATCTCAATTTGAAGGGTGCCAACGTCCTAAGATGAAGTTTAGACATTGTTTAACAAAACCCCGATGCGTATGATGATATATGGTCCTGTATTAAACTTGCATAGATCGGTTTTTGTTTTAAATCAACAATTGAAAATCTATGGCGGAAAATTTGAAATCATCATATTCATACAATTGTTCATTATATGCAAACACAGGTTTTAATGTTGTTTTTTTAAAGATTTTAATTTTTAATATCAAAGAAATGTATAATATTATAATGAAACAATATAAATATTAAATATGATCGAGTGAATACTTTGATTTTGCGTATCTGAGTACTTTTTTCTCTACATAAAGCGCACTATTCATAATCTTCAATCTGTAAATAGGCTATTATCAGACGGAAAAATATCAATAAGGTATATTGAAATTTAATTGCAAGTGTAGGTGTTGGGTACACGTATACAGAGCGAGCGCGTTATATATATATATATATATATATATATATATATATATATATATATATATATATATATATATATATATATATATATATATATATATGTATATAGATATATATATTCATTCGAATTGTTGTTGCCTGTGAACTATTTCTAATCTTTTGATAATTATTAGCAATAACAGGCTTGTTGAATCTCAAAAAACTCGATTTTATTAAAAAGTTGACGTTTCGCCACGAATGTCGTGGCGTGGTTAATAAAATCGAGTTTTTTGAGATTCAACAAGCCTGTTATTGCTAATAATTATCAAAAGATTATATATATATATATATATATATATATATATATATATATATATATATATATATATATAATATATATATATATATATATATATATATATATATATATATACACACATAGGGAGAGCGATGCCGCGGCGCGCTGCATACGGAAGCGTTGGAAAAAGGTCGAACGCACCTATATTTTACAATTAATAAATGAGGCTTGATAATTAAAATATGGCCAAATACGCATCGGGATTTTGTCAAACAATGTCCAAACTTCATCTTAGGACGTTGGCACCCTTCAAACTAAGATTTTTTTCCCCTTGTTTTCCGACCTTGAAAATCGCAAAAATCGCGAATTTTCAAACTTCAAACGCAAATATCTCGAAAACTATCAACTTAAGAGAAAAAACACAAGAGGCCTTTCTGCTCAAAATGATGAAAAAAATATATATTCTCAGACGCAAAAAATAATTTTTTTGAATTTGTTTAAAAAGAATTGTTTAAACAAAAAACTACCGATAGAACCCTCTGGCACCCGATGGATTATGTCAAAGGGACCCACTCCTTATAAGAATATGCATTTCCATGAGAAAAATTTCGCACACGGGAACGCCGCGGCGCGAGTCGGGAGTCAACTGTGCATATGGTACACGGTACCCACGGTTTGTAGAATAATAATACAAACCGTGCACGGTACCTACCGTGTTGTCTGGTAATAAGCAAAATTTTGGACTGTTTCGTTATTTATTGCATAATGAGTGAGAAAAAAGTGGTAAATAAATATTGTTTGGTTCTCGACTGTCCTAACATTTCTAAGAATTACCCAGAAAAATGGTTTATTAATGTGCCATCTGACATTAATATAAGGAAGTTTTGGAAGAAAGCAATGTGTCCTGAAATTATTGTACCAAAAAACCGTCTGAAACTTCACATCTTGTCACATCAAAAGCTTTTGATGCGGCAATACGTCCATACCTCATTTCCTGCCAAATGTTAATATTACTTTATCTGCGAGTATCTTGTTCTACGAATAAAATTAAATTAGCGCTCATTTTAATTTAACAAATTTATTTGCATTATTCCCTTGTCCGGAATTTTTTAAATTAATGGCAAGGAAGCTGGAAGCAACTTTTTCAAGTGAAACACAAAGATGTACTGCCGAATATTAGACCACAATATGCAATGTGACGTCACAGTCGGTTATGCAGCTTTTTAACAGAGCTCCATTTTCAACCTTTAATATCTAAGTAGTGTGGAAAGTTCAAGAGCTATAAATTTTACCTGTTATTTTGGTGATTCAGATTTACAAAACTAGCGTAATAAAACCGAGATAATATTTCATTGCTAACAAGCCCATTTCGTCTGCAACTGCAGTCTAACATCTAAGATTCATTCATATTCTTGTTTTTGATTAAATAATAAAGTAAATTCTTATAAGTGTATAAGTAAAATTATCAATAATTTAAAAATTAACAAAAAATCTTCCAAGATAGCTAGTTATATGTATTACGCGACGCGAAACCTGTATCACAATGCAACAGTGAATTATAGAAAATGTCAACACGAAAATGTTGAAACACTAGTTTAGTGTTGTCTGAAATCCCATACGCCACTAGCGCAACTAGCAACTAGCTCCTTTGGAAGACGGTTTGATAATTTCAAATTATTGGAGAATTTTCCTTGTTCACTTTATGTGATATCGGTAAGTTCTCATTTTTCCATTAGGCAAGACAAAAAAATGGTCAAGTTATATACCTCTATCCCTACTCTCCCTACAACGCTCCATGGAATTTTTCATTGTTCGAAACAATGTTCAAAGTCTTTCTGTAGGCTACTTCATGAGTGCTCCGCTTTTTCATAGTTTCAATAGACTGAAATCGTTCGTTTCAATGGAGGTTTGATCTTGCAAACAGATCAAAGGTGTATGGTGCAAGGTCGGGCGAATACGCGTACTTCCGTACTTGGATAGAATACGGAGACCATTTTCATCGTGACATAATACGGCACACGTGTAGTGAACTGTATGTAAACATAAGCATGGTATCCAATAATTAGTAAGAGAGGAAAACCCCATTCTAAACTGCTAATCAGGTAGCAGTGGCGTACCGAGCTTAACTCGCACCCGGGGCACAATACCTTTTTAGCGACTCCCTCCCCCCCATTCGAAAACCATATAATATTATATGTAAAATACCACCGCAAATTAACAAATAAATGCAAATTAGAGACAAAAAATGTAGTTGAGAATCTCTTGTTTAGGTACAGTAACTCCTACTAAATTAAATTTTTTCAATATTTGCTGAGTGTCAGAGGAGTATCTATATTAAAAAATAGACGATTTATTTAGTTGTTATTTGTTATTTGAGTATTATTGTTATCGTTTCAAAATAACAAGCGTAAGCTAGATTGCGTTTATAGAAATAAAAATAAATATTGTTAGGAAAAAAAGAATGTTTGTACTTCGTACACTGCAAATATTAATTATAACATAATATTATTTTATCAGACAAATCAAGAAAAGAGATAATTTACCACACAGCGTAGATGCCATAAGGAAGTGCTGACAGACACAGGTCGAGTCAGCCCTGTCAGTAGAAAAGACATGTGATTTATTATGAATATATTATTAGTTTGATTTAAACTATTAGTGTTTTTCCCTTTCTTTTACGAATTAACATTTATTATATTACACTGGCACTAAATTTGAAATATATTTTTCAGAAATCAATTAAAATAAAAATTATGCAGCAATTTTTTGTTCTGCGGACCATTTGGCGCTCCTTTGCGAGTAGCGCCCGGGGCATGATGACCCCCCTTGCCCACCCCTCGCTACGCCACTGGCAGGTAGTGCAGTAATTTGGAAAAGATTAAGAAGAGAGCTTGTAGTATAATCAATTTGGCTATTCAATAGGAGACCTGAATGTTTGTATTTATTAATCTCTAATGCTTCTAGAAAATTAAGTTTAATTCCTTCACTTGCAGCATTTAATATTTTAAAGTCTAAATTTGAAATATATTTTTCAGAAATCAATTAAAATAAAAATTATGCAGCAATTTTTTGTTCTGCGGACCATTTGGCGCTCCTTTGCGAGTAGCGCCCGGGGCATGATGACCCCCCTTGCCCACCCCTCGCTACGCCACTGTCAGGTAGTACAGTAATTTGGAAAAGATTAAGAAGAGAGCTTGTAGTATAATCAATTTGGCTATTCAATAGGAGACCTGAATGTTTGTATTTATTAATCTCTAATGCTTCTAGAAAATTAAGTTTAATTCCTTCACTTGCAGCATTTAATATTTTAAAGTCAAAATTGAATGTGTGATTTTCTTGAATTAAATGGTTTGCATAATATGAGTCCTACTTTCAAAGCTACGTTTGTGTTCCAAAATTCTGTTCTGAAAGTTCTACTAATGTAAAACTTATCACAATCACCAAAATTCACCTAAACATGAATACATGCGTATTCTATCTAATAAACGTGTAATTTGTTTTTATTAACCATTGTTTCAATATGTTTATTATTTCACATCAAGTATCGGCCTTATCAATCCAAAATTCATAACTAGTTCTTCTACTTCTTTCACGGAGATTAGCAAGGACGTCAAGGTAGTAATGTTGATTAAACGTTTGACCTTCTGGAACCCAGTGCCGGCAACGTGACGGTTCATTTTGCTTTGTCTGTCAAGACGTTTCTAAATAACTACAAACTTCCAGTGTTAGAGCCTCCATATACGGACCGCAAGGAGTAGACAGTGACGACAGCTTCAAGCGGTCGATGTTGGGCAATCTGCAGTTTCAATACAAAATTGATGTTCACAATACACATACCTACCGCTCAAGAAATTGTAGAGAAACTGCAGATTGCCCAACAGCGACAGCTTAAAGCTGTCGGCACCAAGCGGTCCGTCTATGGAGGCACTTAGATCATCCGCCTTATGCATCTAATCTTGCACCGTGCGACTTTAATCTGTTTCCCGATCGTGCATTAAAAGAAACAATATTTCAGCCCGTTGAGGTTGTGAAAGAAAAAGCAAAGCGCGTCATAAAGGTGCTTGAATAAGAAGATTTCCAGCATTGTTTCAACAATGAAAAATTCGCATTGTACAAATATAGGTGTACAGGCTGTCCCATTTTCGATGTCCTTACAGGGTAACTCGCTTATTTTTAAAGATAGAGATTTGCGGTTTCCGCGAACGTTGGCTACTTTTTTGTGAAACTCACGATACCGTAAACAAAATTTTCATAGCTTGCTTCGTTTTTGAGATACAGGGCGAAGTTGAAAATATTGCATTTTGGCCCCCGCCTTGTATCACAGCTATCTTTCAACTTATAGGAAATGTAAAAACTGTGTTTTATATACTTTTTTACGTAGAATCCAGTGGCGTAGTGAGATTTTTGAAATGAGCTATCATTGTTCAGATATAACACAAAGTTATATTTTTTTAAATGGGACACTCTGTATATTTTTCCATATTCAAAACATAAATGCTTTGAGCTTTTTAAAAATATATAATACTTATATAATATTTCAAGTATTAGCCCTGTATTTAGATAAATTTCATTTTTGTTATAGCAAGTCAAGACAAATATCACTTTAGTAGAACGTTTAGCGCAATAAACAAATATCACTCTCATTCGTATATGGTAGCATGGAAAGTACCTATTCATTAAAAAAATATTATTCAGTATGGGTCACTAAATAATTTGACAAAACAATAAATTTAAACTCTTATGAAACACTCTTTATCGACCATAAACGCTGTGGACCTAATTAGTAGGTAGCTATGGAAAAAGAGCAAGTGCAGAATGTATATAGGTCCTGTCACCTACCTGTCAAAGTTAACAAATTTTTCTCACAATGGCGAATGATAATCCAAGATATCAAAATTACGAAAAATTATATATGGTTGGGATATATTACCAAGTAGGTTTCAATCCAAATCAAGCGATGGACCTCTATGTTGAAAGGTATTTACTATTACCCATTTACTGGGTGTCAGTAAGATAATAAGATAGGAAATTTAGGTTTCCTGAAAGGAGACAACCGAGTAGGAGAATATTTGGCAGACTAAAAAGAAATTTGGAAAATTTTGGATCTTTTGAAAAGCCTAGACCAAAAAGTTATAGGAAAGAAAATGCTGAAGATGTTGAAATTAGTGTCCTCGCAAAGGTAGAAGAGAACAAAAATACTTCTTGCAGAGAAATTGAAGATTCGATTGGCATTCCAAAGACAAGAGTTTCGAAGATATTGAAAATGCATAAATATACCCCCTACATACCTCAAACTATACATCATCTGCACCCAGGTGATGCTGAGAAGCGCATTGAGTTTTGTAGTTGGTATATACAAAAGACGGGAGAATGAAAGCTATATAAGTAGCGCTGGCATTTTTAATCGAAATAATCATCGTTATTGGTCAAATGAAAATGAGCACGTTACGGTGGCTCGTCAACAGCAAGGCAGATTCGCGGCTTCAATGTATCTTGTTTCGTTTTTGGAGGAAGATTGGCATACCGCATTTTGGAAATTTTGGATGATTGTCTTTGTGAACTACTTGACGAAATTCCGTTGGCTCAATACGGACACAGTTATTTCCAACAAGATGGCGCACCTTGTCATAACGCAGGTCCCGTTAGGGCTTTTCTTAATGAAAGATTCCAAAACCAGTGGATTGGTAATAATGGTCCCATTAACTGGCCACCAAGGTCCCCTGACTTATCGATATTAGATTTTTTCATATGGGGCTTTATGAAAAATAAAATAAACCACACGCGGCAAGAAAATCGAGATGCTCTCATGAATGCCACGAGAGAAGCTTTCGAATTCTTACGCATAAGACCTTTGTTGTTACTGCGGTCGATTGACGCTACCCTCAGAAGATGTCGGTTGTGTCTTCAACAGAATGGACAGCAATTTGAACAATATTTATAAAATATTTTCAACCGAAAAATAATAGAGCTTTGTTTTGTAGCAGTGTTTCATAGAAGTTTTAATTTCTGTTATAATAATTTTTAAATTAATCTTTGTTTAGTAACTTATATTAAATAATATTTTTTTAATGAATACTTTCCATGCTACCATATATAAATGAGAGTGATATTTGTTTATTGCGCTAAAAGTTCTACTAAAGTGATATTTGTCTTGACTTGCTATAACAAAAATGAAATTTATCTAAATACAGGGCTAATACTTGAAATATTATAAAAGTATTATATATTTTTAAAGAGCTCAAAGCATTTATGTTTTGAATATGGAAAAATATATAGAGTGTCCCATTTAAAAAAATATAACTTTGGGTTATATCTGAACAATGACAGCTCATTTCAAAAATCTCACTACGCCACTGGATTCTACGTAAAAAAGTGTATAAAACACAGTTTTTACTTTTCCTATAAGTTGAAAGATAGCTGTGATACAAGGCGGGGGCCAAAATGCAATATTTTCAACTTCGCCCTGTATCTCAAAAACGAAGCAAGCTATGAAAATTTTGTTTACGGTATCGTGAGATTCACAAAAAAGTAGCCAACGTTCGCGAAAACCGCAAATCTCTATCTTTAAAAATAACCGGGTTACCCCGTAAGGACATCGAAAATGGGACAGCCTGTACATTGAAGGTGATAATAACTGAAATGGATGGTTATTAAGATATTGCTCACCTCCACATCCGCAAAACATTCACTTAGTGGGTTAAGAATTTGTATGTAAAAAAAAACAAACTAATGAGGAGCTCTGCTGCTCACGCGTTTGTTTTAAGAATTCATAGTTTGTAGTGTGTTAGCTAAATATTATATTCAAAGCCATTTTTCGGGTAAGGAAAAAATTGTTCTATTTTTGGTGATTACCCGTGTAAGGTTTTTGGTATATTAATTCAGTATAAGTAATATATGGTCCCCTTGTAGTGTTTTGTGTTTGAATGTTGCTGAAGTGAGTTTCTGTACATTATTTATATATCCAATAACTAGACTATATATATATATATATATATATATATATATATATATATATATATATATATATATATATATATATATACACAACATAGTAGAACTTGCAGCGGTTGAAGTTACTAAAATCATCTCGGAGCCCTTCAGACTTGTTATAAGCGTTTGCTTTTCCTTAGAATTGCTCATAAAAAAAAGTTAATGGAGAAGAACTGTTGAACAATAAAGCTACCCAAACTTCTTCAAAATGAAGAACTGTTTCCAGTATTGGATGTATAATTCTTTTAAAAATAAACTCTTCCCGAATATTCAAACTATGTAGATTTTCATAGATAAAAAATGATATTAAAACAATGGTTAAAAATAACAATTTACACTTTTATTATAAGAAATAACGCATGACGCACGTTTCGGTGGAACTTCACCTTCTTCAGATGCTAATGGCAAAGTTTGCCATTAGACAAACAGAAGTATTCATTTGAAACTGTCTTTTGGTGAAAATGTCACAGTACTTTTTACATATATATATATATATATATATATATATATATATATATATATATATATATATATATATATATATATAGACTATCCTAATTTTCAACATGGATTCTGCATTACATAAGTGAAATTGTATCGAAAATGCAAAATATCAGACATAAAATATTAATTGAAGCAAAATGAAAATCCATTTCAATGAAAACTAAAATTGTTCAGAATTTAATTTCAATGAATCATGTACCTAGATCTTCTGAAAATAATGTTTTTCTTTGACATTAGTTTCAAATAATATTATTTCAATTTCAATTTTCGGTATTGTTATTTACTCGATCAAAGAAAATCTTATCATAGAAAATCCCTTAACCCAGTTCAATAGCAGAAATTTTCAAAAACCAATAAGGAAAATTTATATCCAATTCTTATGCAACAAAACGATCTTGATCTAGTATATTGATGATATACTTTTATGTTTTACTAAAGTTACATAGCTAAATATTTTTATAATTTCATTACACCAGAATATTCACTACTGAAGCACAATATATAAATGAAATAAATTTCTTGTGCATCAGCCTGACTGCTTGTATAGCAAAAATGATTTTTCGATTTATGTTAAACCGACTCATATATAGCTACTGCAGTTGCTGATCTGTATCAAATAAGATAGGTAGGATCCAATAGCACGATTCATGAAATACTTACTAAATGAGCAGAAATAACTTAAAAAATAAAATACTTAATGCCTTTCAAAGAGTAAACCGTGTAAAATAAACACTACCAATAATGAAATATTGACACCTTCATTAAAACGAAAAATAAAATACTTAACACTATATCATAGTAGAAAAGTAAAATTTCTGTCGTCACTAACTCAAAAACTACATCCATATAATTTAGAAATTCATATTTATTTATAACAATATTATATATACAGGGTGTTCTACAAGCTCTATGACAAACTTTGACAGATGGTAGGTCACTTGATTATAAACATTTTTTTTTTAATAAACATAGGTCCGATTCGTTTTTGTTTAGGAGTTACAAGCATTTGAAGAATCGTAATTGTTTCAGTCAACCAGAAAGTCACTTAGCATGTTAAACAATGCACACTTATAAAATATACACCTGCTTCAATAAAAAACGTAGGCATTTATTCTCCACTGAGGAATATGCAGATGTTGTGTTTGTATATGGGTATGCAGCTAGCCAACTAAGAAATGATCCAAATCTCATTCTTCGAATGACCGAATCTTCAATTCGTCGATGTGAGGCTTGCATTCAAGCTGAGGGTGGACATTTTTTATAGTCTTTAGTTTTGTGATTATAATTTAATTTGAATTTTTATTATTAATTGTTAATAAAGTTTAAATGCTTGTAACTTCTAAATAAAAACGAATCGGACACATGTTTATTAAAAAAAATATGTTCAAAACCAAGCAACCTACCTTCTGTCAAAGTTTGTCATAGAGCTTGTAGAACACCCTGTATATATATATATATATATATATATATATATATATATATATATATATATATATATATATATATATATATATATATATATATATATATATATATATATATATAGGTATAATATATATATATATATATATATATATATATATATATATATATATATATATATATATATATATATATATATATATATATATATATATATATATATATATATATATGATAAATAGTACCCTATTCTTTGACTCTTCAAAATCAAAATAATTTGAACCTATTTCGAACATTACGTGGGTAAAGGTTTCTGTGGTTTCCCTTACCATCTAATAATAACAGATTGGAATGTTAATATTGGACTGAATAGCACGTAATAAATAACAATGAACGGCCACAGCCGAAAAATTTTAGTGAAACAGAGTAGAAGTTTCTATTCAATATTTTTCAAATCAATAAATGTCAAAGAAATTTCAATTTTTTCAAAAGTTTTGATAAAGCCACGAATGTGGCGAAACGTCAACTTTTTAATAAAATCGAGTTTTTTAAGATTCAACAAGCCTTTTATTGCTAATAATTATCAAAAGATTAGAAATAGTTCACAGGCAACAACAATTCGAATAAATATATATATATATATATATATATATATAAATTAATATATATATATAATAATATATATATAAATATATATATATATATATATATATATATTATGTATATATATATATATATATATATATTATATATATATATTTATATATATGTATATATATATATATATATATATATATATTTATTTGAATTGTTGTTGCCTGTGAACTATTTCTAACTCTTTTTCAAATCAATAAATATCAAAGAAATTTCAATTCTTCAAAAGTTTTGATAAAGCCACGAATGTCGTGGCGAAACGTCAACTTTTTAATAAAATCGAGTTCTTTGAGATTCAACAAGCCTGTTATTGCTAATAATTATCCAAAAGTGGAAATTAAGTTTCAATAAAAATGTACTTATTTCCATATATATGTATACCTATATATATATATATATATATATATATATATATATATATATATATATATATATATATATATATATATAATATATATATATATATATATATATATATATATATATATATATATATATATATATATATATATATATATATATATATATATATATATATATATATATATATATATATATATATATATATATATATATATATATATATATATATATATATATATATATATATTATATATATATATATATATATATATATATATATATATATATATATATATATATATATATATATATATATATATATATATATTATATATATATATATATATATATATATATATATATATAATATATATATATATATATATATACATATATATATATATATATATATATATATATATATATATAGGTATACATATATATGGAAATGAGTACATTTTTATTTAAACTTAATTTCCACTATAGTTACAATTTAATGACAATTGTTTAGCCAACATCAGATTTAGTTACAAACTAATTCTTAAAATATATCACAGACCTTATATTATATTATCTGAAATGTTCTACTAATAGGTATTAATAACAGGAGGTTGCATTTATGATCCCAGAACGGTTTAACAGGTATTGACTTATTTGGAGTGGTTAACTCTTAAGAGGTTTCAAATACTAAGTTTAATAATGGTGAATTACTAAGTTCAGTTTGCTCATTGAGTAAAAGATCTGAAGATTTATGCTTTAAAATTTCCATAGATTCTATGGAAATTAACGTGTTCTTATTTGTTTATATAAATTTCCATGAGTTACTTCGATTCAAAAAAAAAATATATCAAATATTCTACACTCAAATTATTCATAGTGTTCAAAAATTTTATCAGCAGGAATCCATACATACATCTAAGCTTTATGTATTAATGTGTGGTATTTCCTAATTTCTTGATTATTAAGTCATTATTAGTACAGTAACTAGTATCAAGAGGTAATTATTTCAAAAAATGACAATGATCTCAAAATTCATAAAACTTTTGTTACTTACTAATTTTGGGCTGAAAAAGCAAAATATGAACTTTTTGTCGGTTTCTCACATTTCATTCAAAAAATTTAAAAAACCAGACCTATTCTAACCTCACTAACCTAAACTCCGTGTTCAAGAATATATGGAATTCATGAGTTAGATTAATTTTAAATTGGAAACAACTTTTTTTATTATAAAATGTAGGTATCTATTGTATGAATTCGATACTTTTTTACACTCGGAGGTTAGGTTAGAATAGGTAAGGTTAGCTTAGTTGTTATTAAATGAAAGGTGAGAAAGCGAAGAAATCTGAGTTCATATTCGGCTTTTCAGCCCAAAATTAATAGGTAACAAAATATTTAGGAATTTGAGATAATTGTCATTTTTTGAAATAATTACCTATGAAGACACCATCAATTCAAATTGATGTCTTGGCACTAGGAAGACAAAGTTTGGGAGGAAGAGATAACATGTATCATAAGGGTAAGTATTCTAAAAACTTTCATCTCAAATATTTCTGCTATAAGAATGTTATTCAAACTTCTCCATTTCAATACAAAGTTAATATTGAATATCCTCTTCACAATCGACTTATTAACATAAATTAAACTTTAATTTTTGGAAAGTTTACTGGACAATTCATTTATAATATGCAAATATTATAAATGAAGCTAATCAATAGAACCAAAGATCTCTCGTTGCAAAATGATATTCATCAAGTATTCAAACTATGTTGAAACTTACGTTATTTTCAAAAAACAAGCAGAAACATTTTTACTGGATTTATTTTTCGCCCATGTTGTTACGAACATAGTAAATTGATCATAATCTTTTTTCTAACCTGTTTTACGTTGAAATTTCCTGTACATCGTTTAATTGGAATTAACTGGTTTAAAAAGACGTTCAGAGTTCTGCGACCCAACATAACTAAAATTTTAAAGTTGATTAAGTTTTCAGAATTATTAAAAACTTAAAACAAATAGGTAAAAAACTGCTAACACAGAGAAACAAAATTAATCTACACAAACAAGAGAACACCTATAACTGACTGATTAAGAGAAGAGAAACAAGTAAATTACATTTAATTCATTGGAATTAATTTCCTCCCGATCTGTCAAGTATGGATAGGCGATAGGCATGAGACATGTAAAGATAAAGAAATTGAGGTTGAGTTAAAGGAGTAGGATTGTTTTGAATAATATAAATAAATACAGGTTATTTCGTTACACCTACACGGACTGCACTTATGCGGAAATTATAGAACAAGGAACAAGTAATCTTTTATTTCAGTGGGCACACTTGTTTCCTCGGAATTAACTATAAAACCAGTGAGCAATTTATAATAAAATTAATCTACAAATTACAACTTTTTCTCATTTATTGTGAAAATTAGTAGTTGGACGGTGTTTAAGGACCCAGATGACAGCGTTCATTTTCTGATTGTATTAAATTTATTGGCGAACGTAGATTACGTAGATAAGCAATACGCCCTCTACCGTTGTCGAATATTACTAACGTATGGGACAGGGTCATTCATAGATTGCTTTGTTTACATCAACATCAGTTTACGTGTGTTTTGTATGAGATGAGGTTGTGTTTGATTTTGTTTGGGATCTTTTATAAACGTTTAGAAGAGATGAATCACTAATATTGTGTATACTATTATTCCTAATATAGCTTACATAACTTTCCGAAAGCTGGACAATTCAAAGTTGTATTCCAAACAAAGTTGGAAAACAAGGAAATGATGGACAGAAGAAAGGTGTGGATTCATAACTTGAAGATTGAAAAAAAAAGTGTGTGATCATATGAGAGTCTGTTCTTTACAGTTCACTGAGAATAATTAGGTATTTTCCCTGTAGTAAGTTTGTGGGTTTTTCCCATAGAAATCTTAATATATATATCTGTACTGAGTAAGTATATATAGTATATATCTATGGTTTTTCCATATAGAATTATAGCAACTGATGATGTGCAATTTTTAGCTAACTGAAAACGTAGGGTTTTGGAGGTCCTATGCTGTTCCCAATCAATCAATCGAAATACGTTTATTAATCATTCTGGGGAGGGATACATTTTTATTTTCTAGCTAAATAATTTATTTTGGGAAGTTATAAGGTCTTGCAAGCTTCTTCAACCCTGGCTTTACTTAATTAATTTTCTGACATTTACAATTATTATGAAAACATACCTAGTTTTTCTATATTTGGGGAGAATGCGGCTGCGGCCGACTTTTTTGCTAATTACGTGCCATTCGGTCTAAGGTCAATATATTTCAACTGACATTAGATGGTAAGGGAAACCACAGAAAACCTTTACCCACGCAATGTACTGAATAATCTTAAGCTGTATTATATATAATTTATAAAAAATGGTTTGACAAGAATGATTTTTCAAAAGACAATTGCTGTGGTTTCGCGCACTAACCGAACTGCACTCGGGTTTTCGGAGACGGATTGATTTTTTGCGCACAGTCGGTACTACGCACATTTTCGGCACTACTTGCACTATCGACGTTACACGCACTTTCGGCACTACGCGCACTTTCTCGGTCAGCGGATTGGGAGTGGTATATCCTTTAGGTGGTCGAGGACTTCGTCAGGAGTATCCCGAAGCACTTGAAGGATTCTGGAAGGAGGGAAAGGAAACCTTTTCGTTGACATTGCCACAGCGTCATGAACGTCGCTCGGGCTTCGATGTTGGGACCGTGCAATGTACGATGGGCGTATCGAGAATTTTTACGTGTTCGTGTACTAAGTGTGACGGATAACGTCTGTCTAGACGGAAAATACTACGGCAGATTGCTCATTAGCAGTTCTTCAACTCTGTCGGACATATTGGTATTGGTATATTATTAGATCTATTGTGCCCCATCTTCTTCTGCTTCTCGAGGTGTTCTCGTTTTACCGCAGCCCCTCAAGCCTCAAAACCTTCAGGAATTTAAGGATTTTAAGGGGGTCTAATCGTGGTATTTCTTCTACAGTCAGCTGGTACGATCCCAGTGTGTTCAGTCTTTCATAGAGTACAGCATAGCACTCCATCAGTATATGGTGGGGTGTTTCTGGACGTTCCTTGCAGAATCTGCGGGTGCTGTCCACCTCTAAGGCTAGCTTCCTTAGGTGTTCTCTGAGTCTGCAATGCCCCGTTAGAAATCCCGTGGTTGTCTTTAGACTAGTTTTGCTGAGGTTAATCAGTATCTTCGATCTTGCTCGGTTGAACTTGTCGAGGAGATCTTTGGCCTGCCTCAGCCCTGAAAGTATTTGCCAGTATGTTGCTTTCATTGCTTCTTCAGCCTTATTGAGTTCTTCTTGGAAGTAAGATTTTTCAAGTCCGCAGAAAGGCTCTGGCCCGATTAGTGGCGTTGACGCACCTTTTCGTGCCGAGGTGTCTGCTTGTTCGTTACCCTTCACTCCGACTTGACCCGGCACCCAGAGGAGGATCACTTTGTTGTTCCTGCCAGGATCGTTATGTTTGACTAGGCATTCACAAACCATCTTTGAGTTGATGTTAGAAGAGCTCAACGCTTTGATGGCTGCTTGGCTATCGGAGAGGATCGCAATTTACTTGTTCCGGTATTTCCTGTCGAGGTTGAAATGAATACACCTTTCTATGGCGTGAATTTTCGCTTGAAAAATACTGGGGAACTGGCCCATGGGTTCTGAATATTTGGTACGAGGCCCAAAGACTCCTGCTCTAGTTCCTTTGGGAGTTTTAAACCCGCCCGTATACCATGTTATGGTATTCTTCCCCAGTGCTCGAATGGATTCTATGCTCCATTCCCTCTTGGTATTTAGTTCCGTTCTAAATAATTTCTCGAAACTTAATTTCCTGGTAATTTCGTCAGTTGGGAGGTCAGCAAGGTGTGCACTTCCGGTAAGGGTTGAGTCCCTTGCACCATGTGCAGCACCTTTGAGTCCGACTTTAGCCAACCTGAGGTTTGCTCCCCAAGCAGTTCTCCTCACCATGATGTGGAGAGGAGTGAGGTCCAGAATGACCTCTAGTGCTGCTGTTGGAGTCGATCTAATTGCTCCCGTTATACAAAGACATGCTAGTCTTTGCACTTTCTCCAAGGTTTTCTTTGCTGTGGTGAGTTCGGTTCTGCCGTGCCACACTACTGTTCCGTAGGTGATCATAGGTCTCACTATCATGGTGTACATCCATCGCAGTATTGATGGGTTACAGCCCCACGTTTTTCCTGCGATTCCTTAAGTGCTGAAGCTTTGTTCTTCTAGTGAAGTATACCACTGTGGTTTTTGATGCGTTTCTCAACCCCACCGAAAGCCACCACGTT
>JARQZK010001489.1:217500-337500 GCA_030704885.1 Cynegetis impunctata | reverse complement strand
AAAGTTAAAATTAAAGACTGTTGTCGCAAAACCGTGGCATTTATGTGCTCTCAGATCGGTGTGATAGGACTCATTGTTGGTTATACATTGATTGGAGCAATAAGTTTCATGAAAATAGAACTGAAAGGAGACGACATCAATTACAAGAAAGCAGAAGAATTAAAAAATCAGTATTCAGTAAAACTTTGGCAGCTAGCCAGAATTGAAAATGTCTTCAATGAAACCATATTTGTCGAACTTTCAAATAAAGAATTGGAAGAGTATCAGCGTAAAATAGTGAAATTGGTGAAAAACAATTATGACGGGCGTAGCATCAAGAGCATGTGGACTTTTCCAGCAGCTTTAATGTTTTCGTTAAGTGTAATTACGATGATAGGATATGGAAATATAGTACCAAGGACAGTATGGGGGAAAATTTGTACAGTGTTATATACTGTCTTTGGAATACCACTTTACGTTTTATATTTTCTTAATGTGGGTAAAGGATTAGCTTCTGGTTTCAAATGGATTTACGTATGGTTCGTGAGGTGCAGCTCGGTGCCTGATAGCAACTACCCATCCAAAAGGATTATTGTGCCATCAACAGCATGTTTATGGGTGATAAGCGCATATATTTTATTTGGTACAATTATGTTCGCACAATGGGAAAAATGGAGTTTCCTCGACAGTACTTATTTTTGCGTAACGAGCTTGTGCAAGCTAGGTTTTGGCGATTTCGTGCCAGGAAATATGACCACAAAAAAAGGTAGCCAAATAAGACTCATTATGAATTATTTCTATATGTTTTTCGGTCAAGGTTTGGTGGCGATGTGTTATCATTTAATGAGTGAACAAGTGCGAGTTAAAATGAATGAACTTACTGAAGATTTTTATGTGTGTTTGAGAGATACTCAAGCTAAAATGATTTCGTATTTTTGCAGAAGGCGGTAAACAAATATTTTATAGAACGATTAGGTGATACTAACATCATTTCAGCAGAACGGAGATATAATTAACTGAGATTGAATTCTCGCGCATCACTTAGTGAAACATCATAAAGAATAAAGTTTAAACTTTAAAATAAAACGCACTTGGCTTAAGTTTCACTATATTCGAGTTTGAAATGATTGATAATACAGTACGAGAGGAAGTGAGAAGCAGATGCCACGAACATTACTTAAGACAAACCAACAAACTTAAGGAATTAATTAAATCACGTGAGTCTTCTTCATTGTTGATTAAGAGTGACAAACTTCAAGTTAACCAATTTTATAGTAGAGTTCATAATTGCACAAATACCAAATTTAGTAACAATGAAATAGAACTATTAAATAAAGGTTTGAAATATTGCCCAAATTTCAATAATAAAAATGATATTAAACATTTAGCCGTCAGTACTGAATTAGCTTTAAATTCGTCTGTAATTAAGAATTTGAATTTTGAAAAAACTATAGGTATGCGCTGAAGTCATAAATAAATATAAATTCAGAAATAACAATAATTCAGGATAATAATTTGGTTATATGCAAAGCGAACAAAGGAAATACTGTAACTATCATGATAAAAATACCTATATTGAAAAATCTGAAATCCTTTTTAATACAGATATATTCTCAAAACTTAAAATAGATCCCACTAAAAAGTTCCAAAACGAAATAAAATCGTTCATTAAGGATAGTAAAACCCTATTTTCAGATATTAACACTTTTTTTTTAATTTCCGTGAACCCACGCATTCCGGTTTTATATACTTTACCAAAAATACATAAAATAGATTGCCCGATGCGTCCAATCGTTTCTTATATGAACGCTTCTGCGTATAAATTATGTCAGTATTTGAATGAGAAATTACCCAGCTTAATTAAATAGGGTATAGCATTAAAAATTCTATTCAGTTAGTTAATGATCTTAAGAATATCAAAATTCCTTTAAATGCTAAATTAATTTCATTTGCGTTATCAACTTATTTCCTTTCACGCCAACTCAAGAAGTTAAAAATATTGCTAAGCGATATCTGGAGATGAACACAAATTTAACAACTCAGGCAGTCAACGAAACAATGTCTGCCATCAACTTATGTTTGAAAGATAGTTATTTCAAGTTTAATAATGTATTATACAAACAAGAAGACGGATTGCCCATGGGATCATCGTTATCGCCTTTGTTGAGTGAAATTTTCATGAATAACTTAGAAGAAAACATTCTCAATGCTGATAATAATTTAATTACTAACGTTTCATTATGGAGGCGTTATGTAGATGATATTTTTTGTATTTGGACCGGTACAGATAGGCAGTTAGATAATTTCCTTCAATATATAAATACTTTCTACAACTCGATTCAATTTACAAATGAAGTAGAAAACGAAAACGGTAGGTAACTCGAATTTCTAAGACGTTCAGATTGCTAGGAATTTGAATTCTCTTACTTTCAAGATTTATAGAAAGCCACAGATACTTTAATTCACAGCGACAGTAACCAACACATTAAAATAAAACTCAGTGCTTTTCATTCGTTCATACATAGGTTGTTCACTATTCCATTATTGGAAATAAATTTTCAAACCGAAGTTAATACAATTAAATTATTATCCACCAATAACGGTTACAACGAAAGTCTTATCGATAAGCTCATTGAGAAAAAACGAATAAAGAATCTGTTGCATTCAATATACCCCACGCAAACTATTAATGAAGAACAAAATACTTCCCAATAAATTATGTGCCGAATTTGAGTAGCAAAATTTTTAACAGACCATCGAAAATTAAGGTTAAAACAATTTGCACAAATAAAAGAAACTTGAAGTCATTCTTGGTCAATAATAAAGAAAAATCTGACATCGGAGAAAACAGTGGTGTTTACAAAATATTTTGCGACGAATGTCCTGCTTTCTATATTGGACAAACAGGAAGGAATATAAACATTCGTGTTGAAGAACATGAAAAGTCAATTTTACAAAATAAAAATACCACTGGCTTCTCCGAACATTGTATAAAATCTAATCACCTCCTGGATTTCAACAAAACCCAATTGTTGCATTCAGGCAACAAAGGATAGCGCCTTGGCCTTCTTGAAATAAGTTCCGCCCATAATAGTAAATTACCCTTCCACTTGTAAACGAACAAATTGATTTACAGGTATCACCTTTGCTTTTGTCTGTTTTATAAAATAAGATGTAATACTCTCCTGTAGCCAGTCTTGATAATGAGTTGATAACTCAAAACATGATGTCGACTATCCTTTACTGCTAAATACAGTATCTAAATATTTTTCATATAGCCAAGTGCGTTTTATCTTGGAGATATAATTGTCCATTCACGCATTCAAATATTTTAGCCTATAATTTCAACAAATTCAAAAACGAATCCATATTAATGATCAAATCCCAAATCGAAAAAAGTTAAATTTTTGTTAAAATACTTAACGAAAATTTATGATTTGCTTGTATAAATACATCCATTATAGGATACTGTCATTATTAAGGATAAGATTTCTAAATCATAGGTGATTTTATAATATATTATTTTTGAAATGTTTTCAAGCAATACACAACTAGCGGAGATCCACACATTACAGCTCCAAATTAGGTGTGAACCTTCTTGTATGTTCCTTCTCTGCACTCGCCTGATTTAACGAAGAATGTTCAATGCATACAGTTTCTGTTTTGTTAGATGAAACATTTGATGTTGCAAACTTCGTTGATTTATTCATTCTCTTATGCAAATTCCATGGAAAACTTAGAATCTCATAAATAATCGGTTATTTTAGGAAAAAAATTTATTTTTGTCTAAATATATTTTTATCTATTTGAATAAATTTTTGTTCTATACTGCCGTTTATACATTTATAAATTCCAAGTTATACTTGGAAAATGGTCTATGGAAATTACCTTATATCTTATCAACAAATCAGTTACTATAAAAGGCGCATGCTAATGGGTAAGTCAAAACATCGTCATTTACAAACTTCATATATTTTTGCAAATGCTTATTGAATAGAATCCATCCAATGTAACGAAAGGGGCAACGGAGGTATTTTGTTCCTATTATATATATATATATATATATATATATATATATATATATATATATATATATATATATATATATATATATATATATATATATATATATATATATAATGATACATTTCAATTACAAATGCATGCCAAAAGTTTTGATTTGATGGAAGAATACCTGGCAGTTAGTTTAGTTTAAAGAGAATCATTAGTTCTTCAGAATCAGGGTCATACGATTCGTAAGGTGTGAACATTTTTCTTCTTCTGTAATGTTTTAATTTTCTACTCCACTATTTCATAATTTTGTGGTGAAATACTAACTAATAAGCTATCTGAATATTAAATAGGTCTTCTACTACATGGACGGTCACAAACTATTCATTCATTAACAATCATGCTGTCCTAAATGGATTCAAGCAGAAATAATAGTCGTCACTATGGTTTTTAGGCGTCAAACTGTAAGCACAGCAAAAACTAAATTTACTATGTTAAAGTTCTACGAAAGCAACCTAACGGTGTTCCGCTGCTTACGTACATGTCCTTTTCTGATATTCATATGGAATTTGGACTTAAACGAAAATCGCGAAACGTCGAAAAGGGTATTATAACTACTCTGAGACTGCTTAAACGCCGTTTATATTTTGGTGCAAGCCAAAATGTCAAATTAAACTCGGTTTATCATTAAACATAGTTTAATTATATACGGCGCAAGAGCCTATTTATGTTATCTCTCACTTCTAACTCCGGTAATAATGGTTTATGGTTTACGTTTAATAACGCAACCGTCGCTCTACTAATAAACTTCGATTTTTAATGATTATGATTTTGTGGTAAAAATCCGTCAAATATTAGATGCTGCTCGAACACAAAGTAAATATAAATTTAAAAATTATTAAATAATCGACCTCTTCTTACTCCCCCCCCTCCTACACGAATTCTTAAAATTCTCCTAGGTTAGTCCTTTCGACAGTTGGCAACCCTACTTATAACACTTGCTTTGCTTTATAGTAAATCTTTTGGAGTATTTAGAGACCATTTTACCCATGTTGATTCCAACTTTTATCTATTTTAACTATTTTCGCGTATCTGTTTATAGGTAATATCTTTACTTAATTTTGATAAAAATGTCCACCTCTAGGTACTGTATTTTACTATCGAGAGGCGTTAGGTTTTTATTTTACTTTCTTTTATCCGTTAATGGAACTACTATTCTATTCTATTTATTGCAAAAATTTACAAAAAAGGACCTATAGGAGTCAAAATTGCCCGTACATAGGTTGACAAGAAAGTAATTTCACAAATATCAAAAATAAAAATAATACAATCAATAATGAAAACAATTCAAAAACAAAAAAAAGTAAAATATAACAAAATCAGTCGAAACAATACAA
This sequence comes from Cynegetis impunctata, assembly GCA_030704885.1. Classification (NCBI taxonomy): domain Eukaryota; kingdom Metazoa; phylum Arthropoda; class Insecta; order Coleoptera; family Coccinellidae; genus Cynegetis; species Cynegetis impunctata. The sequence goes on along the minus strand of JARQZK010001489.1, from coordinate 332,113 downwards.
AAACCAGAGTCACTGAAATACAGGTCAAAAACCTATCTTCTATATCTGGTTATCCCAGTGTTGCATAGGTACTCATTTTTCGATTTAATAAACTGAATAATGAAATTTAAAAAAGTATTGCTGAATATCTAGAGATCTAACAGCATCACCTTCTCCAACTCTATCAAGCGGATCCAGTGCAGAGTCATATAGACCCCCCAGCCAAACTATGAAACAGTCCATAATAAATCTGCAGTAGTTGTTTTATTCACATAATTTCTTGGAGTCTATAGAAAATTTATATCAAGTATTTAGTGTTAGTAACAATGTTTGTAACATGCACATTCCATTTCATATGTTGGTCATATAAGATTCCCAAATACTTGCTTGGCTCAACTGTTCTCAACTCGCATTGTTTATTTTTACATCAATATTAATTATATTTATATATTTTAAATTATTTTTAGTTGAGACAGTTTCTCTTTGGTAACCTGATTATTCAGTTTATTTAACCACAAATGAAGATCTATTTGATATTTTCAGTGGTCTCCGAGTGACGGTAAAGGCTTTCACTTTCTTTTTTTGGAGGGTTGCTTTGAGTTACTCACATTGATCATTTGTTGTTAGTATACAGCAATTATCACCATCATAGAAAAGTCCTATATTCAAATCTGAATAAAATTTTGAAATTTCATCAACCTTACAACCTTAGTTTCCTCATGTCACTTGAAAACATGAATGTCTACGAAGTCCTATTTGATTTTATCAATGCTTTAGGTTTAAAACTGTGAGAATCGTTGTTTACTTTGTGTTTTCTATCCTCGATAAGACCTAAGGAGAATTAAAAAATTGTTGGCTGATGGCACAGGTCAAGGTCATTTAGGCAATCTGCCTATTGATTAAAAAAAAAACACTGTTTCATAAATGTGCCGTATTTTCTTATTTGTGTTTACATCGAGTACATGAGGATTTTGTATTTCATTTTTTATTTGAAATGCTCGACTATGTATGAACAAACATAAAGCAAACAGAATTTTTATGAATTTTAGACGTAGTTATATAGATTTTGCGTTATTTCTCAGTATCACTTTTCAAATTATTGTTTTCGTTTGATATTCAATTTGAGACGTTTATTTATTTTTCGCTAAATTTTTCCTATATACATTTGACCCCTTAACTGTAATTTTCTAATATAACTTGGGTACTGGTGGGGGCCAATAGAGGACCAATGAACGCTTGAGATATATACCAAACGTGTTGGTTTACCATTGTACTATTTTTAGGACGTAATTATACGCATGGGAAATATAGTCGTCGACCAACTGCTAACACTAACTATACCGTTACACATAAAAGCTATCGACAATCTATCCTGGAAGTACAACTACTACTATAATTAAATTATAATTTCCCTTTCATTCAATTTGCACCTATGACTATCTGCTTATAATTTGCAAACAATTTAATAATAATAAAATCAATAAATTCGATGGACGATGAATCAACTCTGTGGTAGTTCATATTTATATTAAAAATTAAATAATAAGAAAACAACTTTCTAAAAACCACAAAATGAAAATAACTTTTTATTCGACTAGTTTCGCCTGTTACAGCATTATCAAGACTGAATACATAATTGCAAAGACATCGCTTGAAAATATAAGTATTTCGGTTCGGTACCTGGGGGTGGTAAAATGTAATCGATGGGTTCAAGTTATCAGAGATTTAACAGTGGGGAGTGGTTTAAGTCTAACTGGTCATTGAGAAGAATGTAATTATGGGATTTTTGGATCTTGTTTACTTCCATGGCTTCCAGGAAGTTCATTATCATACCTTTATCACAGTAATGAAGAATATTTGGTTTGAAAGAGGATGAGATGTTATGTTTTTTTGGCTCTAGATGTTCCCTAAATGCTGATTGTCCATTTTTTAGATGTTCTTTTAGCCTGGTTTCAAAACATTGTTGGATTCCTTTTACCTAAAGAAAAAAGTTTCCAATGAGTTCTGAACCTCCCGAATTATTCGGTCTTGTTAAAGTACACAAAGACGGCCTACCCATTAGACCAGTTGCCTCGTTTTCGAAAGCTCCTTCTTGTAAACTTTCAAAATTTCTCAACACAGCCTTCAAAGAACATACTCATTTCTCTCCAAAATATAGTGTGAAAAACTCATTAGAACTCATACTTAAATTAGAAAAAATTGATTTTGATGAAAATTTTAAATTAGTGTCCTTCGACGTCTCCAACATGTTCCCTAACATACCTACGGAAGAGTGTATACCTCTAATTGAAAACATCTTAGAAAAACAAAAAACACTTCCAGCAACAAAAACAGAATTCTCAACATTATTTAATGATGTTTTGAGACAGAACTTTTTTAGATTCCAGAACAAAATATATTTACAGAATTCAGGTCTTCCTATGGGTTCTCCCCTCAGCCCGTTATTAGCAGACATATTCATGGACAACGTGGAAACCACAATATTAGAATCAGATCTATCTAAAAAACATATTATTTTTTGGTACCGCTATGTGGATGATATCTTGGTTGGATTCAATGAGACAGACCGACATATTAAATTATACCTAACATATCTAAATTCAATACATGATAAGATCAAGTTCACAGTAGAAGCAGAACAAAATAATTCGTTAAATTTTCTCGACCTAACAATATCGAAATAACAGGATAAATTTTCATATAGAATATTCAGGAAACCTACTTTCTCAGACGCCATCATAAGTTATAATTCTTTCAGTCCAATTAGCCATCAACTCGCGGCTTTTAACTCAATGATTCATAGGGCTTTTTCGGTTCCTTTATCAAAACAAGACCTTATGGTAGAACTTGACGTGATTCGCGCGATAGGTATTAACAATGATTTTCCACTAAAAATAATAAATAGTTTAATTTCGAAAAAAGAGAAACATTTTATCAATTTGAAATTATATGGACCATACTGCAATAACAAAAATGTAAGAAAGTTTGTGAGCATCCCTTATATGCACATCCCCTCTTCGAAGATCATTCAATTCTTTAAAAATAATAATTTGAATACTGCTTTTTCGAGTCACAGCAGATTGGATAGAATGATTTTTAATAACAAAATGTCAAAAGTCGATCCAATGAAGAGAACAGGAATTTATAGAATGGACTGTGAAGAATGTAATTCAACATATATAGGTCAGACCGGGAGATGTTTTGAAACCAGGCTAAAAGAACATCTAAAAAACGGACAATCATCATTTAGGGAACATCTAGAGTCAAAAAAACATAACATCTCATCCTCTTTCAAACCAAAAATTCTTCATTACTGTGATAAAGGTATGATAATGAACTTCCTGGAAGCCATGGAAATAAACAAGATCCAAAAATCCCATAATTACATTCTTCTCAATGACCAGTTAGACTTAAACCACTCCCCACTGTTAAATCTCTGATAACTTGGACCCATCGATTACATTTTACCACCCCCAGGTACAGAACCGAAATACTTATATTTTCAAGCGATGTCTTTGCAATTATGTATTCAGACTTGATAATGCTGTAACAGGCGAAACTAGTCGAATAAAAAGTTATTTTCATTTTGTGTTTTTTAGACAAGTTGTTTTCTTATTATTTAATTTTTAATATATAATAAAATCAAGTTGTTAAAATGTTTGGTTGTCATATGCATCCAAAGCACACAAAGGTTCATCCTCATAATGTGCATTAAAATCAAATAATTTATCTTCGAAATATATATTAACAATATGTTATAGACAAAAGCAAATATAAAATATTGCAATGATTTCAATAAATTACATAACTAGTATTTTTGTTACACGATGACGATATGGCTTCTTCTAGAGTACTATCCAATTTATGGTAATTTGCAGAATTTGGTCTCGTATCACGTTGAGTTCTTCTGGATTGTCTACCTTCTACTAGTAAAGCTAGAATCTGAAAAAAGCAACCTTTACAAGAAGAATCGATAAAATATCATCAAAATAAAGAAAGTCAGATTCCATAATAGTTTGAACATGTAAAATTATCAAATATTCGAAAATTACCAAACAAATTTTCTAAAGTAGAATATTATAGAAATTATGTTATTTTCTTCGATACAAATTATAATACAATAGTTTTTATAATAAATTGCGTCTACTTTAAGACCAAGCTCAATATCCTTCACTAAATAAGTTAGTTTATTTTTGTTTATTTCCTACATTGAATTAATGCCAGTAAGCATATTCTATTGTCTATATCATCCTCTGAGCTTTCTATGCTGTAATAGGCATATTTTGGAAGATCAGTAAACCCAATGGTAAATATTATATTTAGTCGCTCAAATTATAAAAATTATTTAGTCGTTTAAATTATAAAATTCTTTTATATTTAAATTATCGTCACTTAATCTTTAGATCCTCAAATACTAGTTTCCGGGAAACATGACTAATTCGATACACATGCTTTACCCTGCTAACCCGCCGCTTTGTCAAAAATACAAGAATAATAGTCCAAGAGCCAGAGCAAAAAATGAAGGTACATAATGCAATTATTTCATATCTCGTTAACCGTGCATTGCACGACAAAAATAGTAGAGATCATTTTCATAGATAATTCCATTTCCTACCACTTTTATTTGAAACTGTTTTCTGTATAATACATACGTTTTAGTTTATAGCGCTCCAAACTTTTTTCAATATGGTTTTTGCTAAATATATAGTTATTTAGTTAATGGATGATGCTACATTAAAAATGGAGTTGACCAAATCTATAGAATATTGAATTTCTTATAAATTTCATTCGAAACTCTTTGCTGGCACACTTTTAGTTTAAGAGCTATAACGCTGTAAATGTCTAGTCGACGCACAATAGCCACGAGATTATAACGCAGTGTATTCAATCATGCGCTATTATATTTAATAATAAGTTTTTTCATTGCGTTGTATGGAGGTGGCGAGTCGGAGGCATCTATTAATTTGCTTCTATACAAATAGTTCGGGAAATTAGCGAATAAGACAAAGCTGAATTTATCACTTCTACCTCCAATTCGAGATAAGGCACGCTCCCATTCGTTCAGAGTACATCACAACTTGAAAACTTTTCTTGGGTTGTATCAAGAACCTGAAAATGAGGTTGGAAGCGAAGTTCACACGGGCTTTAACCAGTTTCGAACTGCTACGGCTCCCTCGCCGTCAAGTTAATTGAAAATAATATCGTGCAAATGCACCAAAAACCGGCCAAGTGCGAGTCGGACCAACAACACCGAGAATACAAGGAGTGCGGACTCTGACGTCGGAGTGGCGTGACGTAAGCACAGCGAGGTATAAGCGAATTCAGCTTCACCGCTTAACCCTACTTTTTCAGTGTTTGTTTACACAGGAGCGACGTGGGTTTTTCTCCCTTGTTTTTTTTGTGATTTGTTGTAACAGGATTAATTAGTGTGCTATTTTTGTGTAGTGGTAGTAGTGTGTCACCGAAACGAAATATTCATAATGCCATATAGTTGCTGTGTACCGGGATGCCGCGGTAACTATAAAAATGGACCAAAAGTACACCTTTTCCGTTTTTCAACGGATGAAGTGATGTCTGCTAAATGGGTGGGAGCTATTCACCGGGAAAATTTTTCTCCATCGAAGTTCTCTAGGGTCTGTGAATTACATTTTACCAAGGAAAATATAATCACTTGTTCTACTGCAACGGATTCCAGAACCGGCGAGTATATAACTGTTAGTTTAAAATTCCTAGACTAAAACACGATGCTGTGCCCACCAAACTCACAACTTGTCCTTCTTATTTATCAAAAACAATTAAATTTCGCCTTAATCGTGATGAAAAACTACGCGAATTAGAAAATAAAAGTTTTGCGAATGCAATTAGAAATAGTAAGATCTGCCTAAAGGCTGGTTCAAAATAAATGATACTAGTAAAGTCACATTATTCAGATTGAAATATTCTCCCGGGCCTGTAATGATATGTTCATTGCAGGCCCAACGCACAACGCGAAGACTTCGGGTCTGCCTGCCTGTTGTGACGTCACTCGGCAGCCTCGAGTCCTTTAGATCTCGGTGTTGTTGATCGGACTCACGCACGAAGGGTACCGTACCATAGAGCCCCCCCTTAAATATTTATTTTAATTTTATTATTTATTACTAAAGTAAAAATACAACTGAGTATTTTGTGGATATTTCAAGTGTCTACCTGTTGCCATTATTGATATAGAGCAAAAAAATCGCGTTTGTTGTATGGGAGCCCCCTTGAATATTTATTTTATTTTGTTTTTAGTATTTGTTGTTATAGTGGCAACAGAAATAATTTCAACTGTCTAGCTATCACGGTTCTTGAGATATAGCCTGGCGACAGACAGACGGACGGACAGACAGCGAAGTCTTAGTAATATGGTCCTGTTTTTACCCTTTGGGTACGGAACCCTAAAAATTGCGGGGATGCCGGAACTCTGGCCTGAAATGTTCCAACTATAGAGGACAATCCTGAGAGAATGTGCCAGATGTCTTGGACGATGCCATCGGAAACGAAATAGAGAAGAACCAAACTTCGAATCATGTCGTTTGGATATGGCGAAAGTAGAAAATATATATTAATAAGGCGATGAGTGTCTACCTTCATCATCAAAACATATGAGATTCGCTTCATAAAATAACGCGACACTTTTTGTACAATAATTAATGTTTTAGTTCGTTTTGTCATTTCCAAAAATTAATTGCCTTTAATTGAATTGAACTCTGTCATCCCCTTCTTCTCATTATAATAATAATAATTTTTATTATTATTATAACACTTTATGCCGTTTCACCTTCATCATCAAAACATATGAGATTCGCTTCATAAAATAACGCGACACTTTTTGTACAATAATTAATGTTGTAGTTCGTTTTGTCATTTCCAAAAATTAATTGCCCTTAATTGAATTGAACTCTGTCATCCCCTTCTTCTTATTATAATAATAATAATAATAATTTTCATTATTATTATAACACTTTATGCCGTTTCACCTTCATCATCAAAACATATGAGATTCGCTTCATAAAATAACGCGACACTTTTTGTACAATAATTAATGTTTTAGTTCGTTTTGTCATTTCCAAAAATTAATTGCCTTTAATTGAATTGAACTCTGTCATCCCCTTCTTCTCATTATAATAATAATAATTTTTATTATTATTATAACACTTTATGCCGTTTCACCTTCATCATCAAAACATATGAGATTCGCTTCATAAAATAACGCGACACTTTTTGTTCAATAATTAATGTTTTAGTTCGTTTTGTCATTTCCAAAAATTAATTGCCTTTAATTGAATTGAACTCTGTCATCCCCTTCTTCTTATTATAATAATAATAATAATTTTCATTATTATTATAACACTTTATGCCGTTTCACCTTCATCATCAAAACATATGAGATTCGCTTCATAAAATAACGCGACACTTTTTGTACAATAATTAATGTTTTAGTTCGTTTTGTCATTTCCAAAAATTAATTGCCTTTAATTGAATTGAACTCTGTCATCCCCTTCTTCTCATTATAATAATAATAATTTTTATTATTATTATAACACTTTATGCCGTTTCACCTTCATCATCAAAACATATGAGATTCGCTTCATAAAATAACGCGACACTTTTTGTACAATAATTAATGTTTTAGTTCGTTTTGTCATTTCCAAAAATTAATTGCCTTTAATTGAATTGAACTCTGTCATCCCCTTCTTCTCATTATAATAATAATAATAATTTTTACTATTATTATAACACTTTATGCCGTTTCATGCGTTATTGAATGTTTTTCGTATACTACGAGCAACATTGCCACTGGTAATTTACGAGGCTCAAGTTTTACCCAGCTATAGTTCTTAAAAAATTAATGTGACGGCAAAAAGTAAAGATTGACATTTATAGGTATATTCATATTCTACAAATTTGGTTTCCACCTTTTTTAATGTATTTAGCAATAACAATATTGAAAAAAGTTTAGAGCGATAAAAATGGATACGCATGCATTATACAAAAAAAAAAGATTCTATTAAAAGTAATAGGAAACATGATTATCTACTATAAAGTCTTTGGATATATCAACCTATAAATATTGGCATGGTAACAAAGAATTTCTTACTCTTGTAATTTTCGAGCAAAAATTCACTGCAATGTTTCAATATTTCAAAAAGTATGATATGCTCAAGTGTTTCATAGAGGCGAATGAAAATATAGTTTAATCATAGCGAATGTATCATGAGCGATATACAGAGAGGCAAAATATTTAGCCGACTGAAGCAAAACCTAATATCACAAGGTTCATTCAAGAAGCCCAGACCAATAACCTAAAGAAATCTAATGATAGACAATCAGAGGAATTGCCAGTTTGAGGCGAAATTAATCTTTCTCCGAACACATCCACCAGAGCAATGGAATGGAATACTGAAGTAGCTAGAACAACAGTAAGAAGGATTTTGAAAAAGCATAAAACTGTCAATTCCTCTAATACTTTGTCTATCATTATATTTCTATAGGTTTTTATCCTGGCTTCTATTATTAGCCCAGTCAATGAAGGTTTTGTGTCGCAACTAATTAGGGGAAAGCTGAATTTTTGCAGGGTGTCAGCACATAAAGTATACACTAAAAAAACACAAACTCCCGACCCCTCCCCTCTTGCTTTTTCCCCACCCCTTCAGCAATCCTACAAAGGCAGTACTCTGGTTATGTACTTACAGCTTGAAAACTAATGAGGTTAGCGAGGTGATCTTTTTTTTATTCCACTCCTAACAATATTATAAACAGATTATGTTATATTCATTTTTTATGTAGATAGCTCAGTTTCACAGTAATACTTAATTATATACAGAAAACTGTCACTACGAAAAACAAAAAGTAACTTCAACGAATTATAGCTTTTTATCATTACGTCATAGGATGGGTCTAATAACGCTTGCCGTTAAAAATATGCCTTCATAGAGAGCGGTGAAACAGTAGTGGACACCGCGCCGCCGGTCCTAGCAGGACCGTTAATGCTAACCGCTAAAGTGCACCGCTGTTAATACTGCTATTAATGATCTTGAATAGTCATTCGGTTGAAATGGAGTAACAATGTAATAACGTTCTCTTTAAGTTTTGACTATCATAGTTCAATTTTTTGCTATAAAAGTTTATGGTTCTCTGGTGTTACTGATAGTCTACGAAATAATGTCAATGCGTGGCAAACTAATTAAGTTTTGAAGTAAATATATCAAGAATAGTACATTAAACATTATTTCTGAGCAGCGGATACTACTAATGTTTAATTTTACTTTGTGTTTAACATTGTTTTTTTTAGGAAATTAATATTATAAGTAGTTCACTTATAACATTTCTAACATATTCAAAAAAGTACATTTGAACTAATTATTTCCTGCGCAGCGGATACTTTTAGTGTTCAATTTTACATTGTGTTTAATATTGTCTTTTGTATGATGTTCACTGCCTACATTTTGTTTAGTAGGTTATAAATATTGGTTGAAATCATTCCACTACAGTGTCCACATAGACGTGCAATCGAACCAAGCATTACGGCAACTACAGTTTGTAACACACAATGTTTTACAATTGCAAGATATTAGTAGGAAAAGTTCTCTTGGAAAGTCATTAATGAAATCGTTAAAATCAATATGAGAATTAACTCATGGGAAACCAGAGCACCTTCAATAAATGGGTATTACGAGCAACGTCATATTTAAGACTAAGTGAGGCCTTCAGAAATTTTCTAGGATTCAACTACAACAATCATGAGCAACATATAGAGCCAAGAGAAAGCCGAAAATATACAACATAAGTAAACCCAAGAGATTTGCATCAGTTCGCACAACAGTAGCCTGTCGACAATGACAGTATCGGCGTCATCTTCCGCAAAAACCACGTTAATTCCTTCAGCAACAAACCTTGTTGTAACTGCTTCTATTAGCCCCTTCTTGTTTTGAGGATTTGCTAGAAAGTCTGCTTGTTGTGTTGTGCAAATAGTTTTATCAACACAAAAAATTGTGTGGGAAAATTTCTTTGATTCTTTGATTCTCTTCCTTGTTCTTGTAGTTTCGTGGTTGGAACGTTCGTATACCCATCGAAAACGACTGTACCTTTATTTCCATACTCACCAAGTACATATTTCAAATATGAGTCCACTATTCCCTTGAAAGTGTTTTCTACATATTTTCCAAACCACTGCATGTAACAATTATCTTTCATCTATCACAAAAACAGCTTCATTTGCCTTAAAGATTTCTTGGATAATCGCACCTTCGAATAGTTTCAGGAACGATGCTTTCATACCTTTTCGTAGTAATGTATCGTCAAATAATGAAGGTGGGTGCGATGCTAATTTGAACTCGGAATAAGATTTCAATTTAACAGGGCTGTCACAGATGCATATAATTCTATTGAATAGTTGCTGAGAGTTTATTGAATCTTCTTTACACCTAACTTTGATCGACTTGAAACTCGCCTGCGTTGTATCCATAGATTTAATATGTACTCATCTTCATTTCATTGAAAGTTTTTACCACCATTTTTTTAAATTGATTTCAAGCGGACTTCATATGCTGCATATCAATTATTAACAGAAATGTCAAAAAACATTTCCGTCGGAAGAAATCAATTCACTAGTGCTACAAGCACTAGTTGTGCTGACTCAGCCAATCCTTGATCTTTGAAATATTTTGTAGGTACCTTGATTTACGGCTTTCTTTTGGCTATACATGCTGCTCGTGATTGTTATAGTTAAACCCTAGGAAACTTCTAAAGCCCTCACTTAGTCGTAAAAATGAAGGCGCTCCTAATACCCATTTATTCAAGGTGCTCTGAGTTATTCCTCTCCCATGAGTTAATTTTGCTATTGATTTTAACGATCTCATCAATGACTCTCCAAGTGCACTTCTCCTACTGATATCTTGCAATTATTTAAAAACATTATGTGTTACAAACTGTAGCTGCCGTTTGATTGCACGTCTATGTGTGGACACTGTACTGGAATGATTTTTACCAATATTTGGACCTAATCAACGAAATGTTAGAAGTGAACTAATAAGAAAATATAAAACACAAAGTAAAATTAAACATTAGTAGTATCCGCTGCTCAGATATAAAGTTTAATGCACTATTCTTGATATATTTACTTCAAAACTTAATTAGTTTGCCACGCATTGACATTATTTCGTAGACTATCAGTAACACCAGAGAACCATAAACTTTTATAGCAAAAAGTTGAACAATGATAGTCAAAACTTATAGAGAACGTTATTACATTGTTACTCCATTTCAATGACTATTCAAGATCATTAATAGCAGTATTAACAGCGGTGCACTTTAGCGGTTAGCATTAACGGTCCTGCTAGGACCGGCGGCGCGGTGTCCACTACTGTTTCACCGCTCTCTATGAAGGCATATTTTTAACGGCAAGCGTTATTAGACCCATCATTCTGAAGCCAATTGAATTATCTATGAGTTTTGTTCGAAACATTTCTTCCTATGACGTAATGATAAAAAGCTATAATTCGTTGAAGTTACATTTTGTTTTTCGTAGCTTGCTTCGTTTTTGAGATACAGGGCGAAATTGAAAATATTGCATTTTGGGCCCCCCTTGTAGCACAGCTATCTTTTAACTTATAGGAAAAGTAAAAACTGTCTTTTATACACTTTTTTATGTAGAATCCAGTGGCGTAATAAGATTTTTGAAATGAGCTGGCATTTTTCAGTTATAACCCAATGTTATAATTTTTAAATAGAACACTCTGTATATGTTTCCATATTCAAAACATAAATGCTTTGCGCTTTTGAAAACTATATAACACTTTTATGCTGTTTTGAGTATTAGCCCTGTATTTAGGTAAATTTCACTTTTTTATAGCAAGTCAAGACAAATATTACTCCTAAAATAGATCTCTTGGCGCATTAAACAAATACCACTCTAATTTATATAGGGTAGAATGAAAAGTATTAATTAGAAAATTATTATTCAATATAAGTTACTAAACAAAGATTCATTTAAAAATTATGACAAAAATTGAACCTCATATGAAACACAGCCACAAAAAAGAGCTATATTATTTTTGTTTAAAATGTTTTATAAATATTGTTCAAATTGCTTCCCATTCTGTTGAAGACACAGTCAACATCTTCCGAGGATAGCGTCAAACGACCGCAGTAAAAACAAAGGTCTTATACGTAAGTATTCGAAAGATCCTCTCGTGGTATTCATCATACCATCTCGATTTTATATAGCTCTATAAGAAAAAATCTGATATCGATAAGTCAGGGGACCTTGGTGGCCAGTGAATGGGACCATTATTATCAATCCGCTGATTTTGGAATTTTTCATTAAGATAAACCCTAGCGGGACCTGCGTTATGACAAAATGCGCCATCTTGTTCGAAGTAACTGTGTCTGTATTAAGCCAACGGAATTTCGTTAAGTAGTTCAGAAAGACGATCATTCAAGATTTCCAAATATCTTTGGTGATTCTAGTTACTGTCGAAGTAGGCTAATCTAGGCGAATCACATTGGAAACAGTTAAGAAATGTTTTAAGATATCTAGCTGGTACTAAAGATATGGGTTTATGCTTTGTTAAAGGTAACGATATTAAATTAATTGCATATGCTGATTCAGACTTTGCATCAGATGTCAATGACAGAAAAAGTGTGTCAGGTTTTTTGATAAAAATGAACTCAAATATATTATAATGGTGTTCGAAGAAACAACCTATGGTTGCAATTTCAACCTGCGAAGCAGAGTATATTGCTATATCAGCTTGTATATGTGAATGTTTATTTATAGGTCAGCTTTTACAAGAGCTCCTAGACAAAGTGATTTTTCCAATAACAATATTGGAAGATAATCAATCTTGTATCCATATCAGTAGTACTCCTGAAACAAAAAGGACTAAACATATAGACGTGAAATTTCACTTTGTTAAGGATTTAGTAAGTAAGGGAAAGTTCTTATTAAAATATGTTTGTTCAGAAAATCAAGTAGCCAATATTCTCACAAAAGGTCTTAATCGTGTGAAATTTAATAAATTGAGAAGTGATTTGGGTATGATTGTTGTTTGATAAGTATCATGTATTGTAGAATTGAGAGGGGGTATAAGAAGAATAACAATTCTATGATACATATATATTTTCTGTGTTCATGTTAATATGCTTTGTCATGTTGTGTGTAGCATGGTCTCACTTTTTACTTTTTGCTCTTCTTTTGTAACGATCCCCTTTCTTGTAAGTTGTACTCAGGTTTATATTATACTTTACTTTGTTCATTGATTAAATACATAGTTAAACGCTGTAATGTGTTTTTACCCTGGATTAGATAATCTTCCTCCAAAAACGAAGCAAGATACTTTAAAGCCGAATCTACCTTGCTGTTGACGAACCACCGTAACGTGCTCATTCTCATTTGACCAATAACGATGATAATTTCGATTAAAAATGCCAGCGCTTTCACTGGACCGTACCACAAACCTTATTACCTAACTGACACCCAGTAACTGGGCAATAGTGAATACCTTTCCAAATAGAGGTCCATCACTTGATTTGGAAACCAACTTAATTAATAATATATCCCAACCATATCTAATTTTTCATAGTTTTGATATCCTGGATTATCATTAGCCATTGTAAGAAAAATTTGTAAATTTTGACAGGTAGTTGACAGGAACTATAAACATTCTGCACTTGCTTTTTTTTCATAGCTACTTACTAATTAGGTCCACAGCGTTTATATTCGGTAAATAGTGTTTCATAAGCGTTTTAATTTATTGTTTTGACAAATTGTTCAGTAACTTATATTAAAAATTTTTTTTTTAAGGAATAGGTACTTTTCATTGTACCTTATATAAATGGGAGTGATATATGTTTATTTCGCCAAACGATCTATCAAAGTGATATTTGTCTTGACTTGCTATAAAAAAATTTAATTTATCTAAATACTGGCCTATACTCAAAACATTATATAAGTTGTATAAGTATATTTTTGAAAAGCGCAAAGCACTTATATTTTGAATTTGAAAATCTATACAGAGTGTTCCATTTGAAAAATTATAACATTAGGTTATATCTAAATAATGACAGCTCATTTCAAGAATCTGACTACGCCACTGGATTCTACGTAAAAAGTGTATAAAAGACAGTTTTTACTTTTCCTATGTGGTCAAAGATAGCTGTGATACAAGTGGGGCCCAAAATGCAATATTTTCAATTTCGGCCAGTATCTCAAAAACGAAGCAAGCTATGAAAATTTTGTTTGCGGTATGGGAGCGTTCAAGTATTACGTAACGCAGTTTGGGGGGTGGGGGGGTCTTGCAAAACGTTACGATGCGTTACATGGGCGGGAGGGGGTTCGAACAACGCGTTACGTAACATTGTTTTCATATTGAAATAAAAAGAGGGAGTGATATACTGTAATGTTCTCAAAAGAGGGAGATTTGCATCATCAGCTGTTTTTGCCCTATAAAAGCTCTCATGCTGACTTGTGTGCCAACTGTGCCAAAAACTGCCAACGAAATTTAAAAAACGACTAAAGAAAAACTAAAAATGGTATAGCGCTCACGTCCGTGACTCGCAATATTTTTTATATATATATATATATCATAAAAAGACATGAAACGAAAAATTATCTTGGGGTCCTAGGTCCAACTTTGCTAATCGCACCCATTTTAATAAGCAGGTTCCCAAAGTAAAAACCTGTTAATAAGCTAAAATCGAATAATGCATGAGAAAAATGATGGTGGATTAAGCTAAAAATGTCTGTAAGGACAGGGCCCAGTCAGGAAAACGGCATAATTAAATGTAAGATTAGTAATGAAAGTTTATTAGGACAAATTTGAGCCCATTTCAACATTTCACATTATGTATGATTATTTATTAAATAACAATAAAATAAACATTATACGCATGTATTGCGAGTGAGAAATCTATTGTTTTGTTTATTATTAACGAAAACGCGATTTAAACAATAACATAGGAATTTTAGTGACTTTCAGGTATTTTGCGCAACATATTTGTGACTTTTAGGTAAAAATGGTCACTTGGGTGTTACGTAACGTTTACGGAGGGGGAGGGAGGGTTCATGTAAACGTTACGGCGCGTTACATAGGGGGGAGGGAGGGTCAAAAATCTTCAAAAATTGCGTTACGTAATACATGAACGCCCCCTATCGTGGGATTAAAAAAAAAGTAGCCAACGTTCGCGAAACCGCAAATTTCTAAGTTTAAAAATAAGCGAGTTATACCGTAAGAATATCGAAAATGAGACAGCCTGTACAAAGTATGCGCGGTCAGGTGTACGAATGAGGAGCGTTAAAAATATTAAATAATCAGTAGCACAAGTTTTGAAGTGATAAACTTGTGAAACGAATCAATGAACTTACCTTTTGTTTATTATGATATCCAACATATCCAATTATGAAGGATACACAAATCAGCGTGAAGTAAGTAAAGAAATAAGAATTTCCTTCCATATCTCCGTCGTAATTATAAGTTTCCGAAAAGGGGTCATCTTTAACGGTTTCAACTGAAAAGCATCAATGGAAGTTAAAACAATACTTTTGTAAGAGAAAACGTGTAGTAATTTTTATACCAGGATATTGTGAATGAATGTTTCAATTTAGATTTTGAACTCAAACTTATCAATAATGTAATATTTTTCAGTTGCTGAGTTGCAAGTTATTTATAAATTAGTATAAAGTAATATTGAGTTGAGTATATTGTCACCTATAGAGTCATCCAAATTACTGTTATGGAAATTTCCATAAATAGTTTCATAAACTCAATAACTTCTCGTTACAATCCGGTGGAAATGTATTTAAGCATTTATAAAGTCATTCTCAAGAAAACAATGTCACCTACACATTTTGTATAAAAAGACGACCAAATTCTAATCACCAAGCTAGTTAGCCTAGTACTTAGGTACGCTGACTAGTATTTGGGAGGTCCCGGGTTCGAACCCCGGGGCCGACTGGTCTGCCATGAGTTTTTTCAGAAATTTCCTTATGGCGTAAAGTGAGTCACTGCTTGCATACTTATAAATATGCGAATGCTGGGCCAGTATTAATCCTCTGAACCCTACCAACAATACAGGTGTTGTCGACCCTACCCACACTTCCTATGTTCCATAAATATCCCCTCTCACCCATCCTTAATGTACATACAAGTGTATCCTCTAGGTGTGTATATATCGTGTATCCTCTGATCTGGCTGAAGGAGTTAATCCCAAACTCAAGCTGCTCGCCTCCTTGACACATACTTCAGGGAGGAATGAAACACATGTGTTTCCGTTTCCTTTCAAATTCTAATTAATCGCAAATCATTATCCCTTCCCGATAGACATTGCTAGGTAAGGAGAAAATGTGATGGTGTGTGTTCTTCAGTCGGGTGTCAGGTCTTGATTAGGTGACTGTTGAATCATTTTTAATGAGGCTAAACACGTAGAATGGTTTGAGGACTGGATCTCAATATCGAGAAACAGTACAATTTCTTTATGTTGTTACCCTGGACTCAAATTTGAGTTGGGAATATCATTGCAGTCAGCTTGCTGATAAATTGTCGAAAAACATATACTTGTAGAAAAATCTGGCAAGTGGTGTTTTCGAGAATGGGGTGGGGACTGTGTACTTTGATCTCTGTCACTCACTGCTGTTATAGTGTGGAGTGGTGTGACTAGTGGTTTTGCTCTTCATTGAAGAGCTGTAAGTATAGTCCTGGGTTTGGGCTTTACAAAGGACTGCAAGTTTACATTTAAACAATATAAAATATTGACATTACTTCTCTCTTTTCATCTATGAGAACCTTTTCTATTCCAAAATGAACATTCATTTGTTCAGGCTTAATAATTATTACCATTCATACCACACACATAATAAGGATTCATTTTTTACATGTTTCTTTAAAATAAAAAAATGACAGAAGAATGTTTTGCGAATAAAATTGTTAAAAGGCTTTCTGTAGGAAGCAGAAAAACAGAACCTCCCGCTAAGGCAGTTCATGATTTTTAATTAGTAAATATTTTTCAAACTGGGATAGCCCTTTCATTTTAATCTATTTTACTTAAGACTGTATGTGGATTTGTGTATATGCTATTTAAGTTGTATTTGTTAATGTTGGGGACTTTTTATACTTAAATATGAAATGATTTAATAATATGTACATCTAAAATTTTTTTAAAGAACTTCTAGCTATGCCTTATTTATGTTAATAATAAACATGAATAGTAAACATATATATTCCTTTTATTTACATTAGTGAGAACGTTCACAGATGAGAAGACATTCCAGTAACATGAAGAAAATACTAATCAAATGGAAGTATGAAAATTCACAATTGTTATGGTATATAGTATTGTGATTGTTTTTCACACGTCTGTTGAGCGGTTCTAAATGATACAATGAACAGTGTTAAAATCCTATTTGTCATACATTCCATTTGATGTCAGAGGTAAATATCAATGTTTAGATCAAAGAATCTCAGATGAGATGGAAAATGAATTTCATGGCTCTTTTATGGACATTTGTCGATACTTTACAGTAGTTACTGAAGCTGTTGGAGAGAGATGACTTGCGGCGCTACATACAAATAAATGTTATTTCTGAACTAAGCTGCTAATGGCTAAATTTGAATTTTCCTTCTGGATGCTACTTTGGATACTTTTCAGGATAACTAATATGCTGATGTATTTGCAAAGTATTCAGAGCAACATCCTTCTGTATTTATATATAAGTGCTCTTATGAAGCCTAGCTTGGCTAGGCTTTCATTCATGATTAAGGGATGGTACCTGTCAGTTTCACATGTCACATCTGCTAAATCTCAATGGTCAAGTTTACATGTTTTGTTTTTTTTCTCTCTGTATTTCTTCAATAATTTCTTGTATATTGTTGGGTATAGTGATAGCAATCAGAAATATTTCCTCATCCCAGGCTTGTTATTTATTACCCGATTGTTAGTCTATCGTATCAATAGTTACAGTGCTATAGATAATAGGTGTTGAGTAATTTTTAAGTTCTGCCAGCTTTTGGTGCATAGTATATCGCTTGAGGTAACTGTTATACTGATGTTCTATTATATGTATTTTTTCTGATATCTGATGTAGTTAGTCAAAGATGTACATCCCAATGTCCTATTAATATTGTCTCGCAAACTTCCAATGTAGTTGGTCAAATGTCTTTCAACTTACATCTCAAAAAACACTTTCTAAATTTTAATGCTTTTAACATATTAGGTAGCATATTAAACACACGAATAGCTATCATATAGCTTATCTTGTTGATAATAGTTTTTTCTCGTTGTGCGACATCATATACATACTTTTCACAAATAAATAACTGTATTGGAGAGATTCATATAAACATTTGCTTCAAATTCAGAGGATAATTAATCTAAATAGTACTTTCATTTATAATTTTCAAAAGGTTTTTTCAACGCTTGCAATAAATTGAAGATTTTGTTATAGGATCCACCCAAAGAAATATTTCCATAATCAAAATAACACTATGAAAAAAGAGCATATTATCAATCTAAGCATGTCAGTTTTCATTATCTCTACCAAATATGAAAATGACGTATTTAGTTTTTTTTGATAACATAATTATAATATCCTATCGTAGACCAAGTTAGAGTCAAAAAGTATTTTCAATGATGAACTGCTCTTAGTACCTCTTATTTTTATTTTAATATATTTGGGAATGCTATCACAGTAATTGCCAAATAAAAAGTTAACCATTTGTTGATAAAATCATTTTTATCCATGAAAACATCTATGATTGTTATATATATATATATATATATATATATATATATATATATATATATATATATATATATATATATATATATATATATATATAAATATATATATTTTTTATTTATATATATATATATATATATATATATATATATATATATATATATATATATATATATATATATATATATATATCAGGTACCTTATCTGTCAATATAAGAACACTTACAAGTATCAGATTCTCCTTGTTGAGAGTTTTTCTCTACCTCCTCAGGTAGTGTAACATCTTCCTCTTCCTGCTCAAGAATACTTATCCCATTATCTTTTGGTTCATTATTTGGAGAAATAATGGAAATATCGGCTTTATTAAGATTCTGATTAGGCTGTCTTACATGTTCATCAATTAAATTGGTTGAAGTTTTAGCTCTTTCATTATTTGGAGTAATAATGGAAATATCGTCTTTATTAAGATTCTGATTAGGCTGTCTTACATGTTCATCAATTAAGTTGGGTAAAGTTTCGGCTCTTTCATTATTTGGAGTAATAATGGAAATATCGGCTTTATTAAGAGTCTGATTAGGCTGTCTTACATGTTCATCAATTAAGTTTGTTGAAGTTTTAGCACTTTCTGTGATTTTATAAGAACTTTTGAAATTTGTGGTTGTTTCAAGAATTATTTTAGTTTTTTCCACTGGATGAGGTTGAATATATTCATTTATTGAATTATTTTTACCAGATAACCTATGTTTAAAATCATTTGGAATTTGTAGATGGGAAGTATTAGTTGAAGTAACATTATTTGGAATCTGTGTAGAGGTAACATTTGCAGTTACTTTATTATTATCTAAGTTAGTGATTTGTTGTTTTGGTTTAAGCGTTTCCTCCTTTTCACTAGTAACTGCAAGCTTTACAGGTGTGATACTGTTGACGATTAAATTATTGTAAAAATATGATGCAGCACACATGTCATTCAAACCTAAAACTTCTTCTTTAACTTCAGAACACAAATACTCACATAATTTTTTATTCTGAATAACTCTCCAAATAAATTGATTCTGACCTTTAATTTTAGGATTTAATTGAAAACTATTACATACGTCTTTGACATCAGTGTTGTTTCCTAGAATTGATTTTGCAAAAATCATTGTGTAATTTGTTGATGGCAAATCTTTGCAGAATGAAACAAATGTTTCAAAGTATAGTAAACACCTTATAAGATTAAAATTTTCTTCTTTCAACTGGCGAACAGATTTCATGGTGCTTATAGCATTCCAATCCTTGCATTTGAAGAAATGTGGTTGCTTTTGAAGATAATTCGGCTCAGGCTGACTATAATTTTTTAAAAATGTACACTTTTCAGTAATGGCATCAAACATAGTAGTTTCTTCACAAAGAGTTCCATGAATAAAGAAAAATATGAACACAACAAGCAAACGCTTAAAATTATTCATATCAATTGAATACATGTCGCAAATAAACTAGTCAGAGTAGCTATGTTCATCTGTAAGAAAAAGAATATCAATGATTATTGTACGAAGTAGTAGTTGGAGAAACGCAATCCAACCATTAGTGGAAATATTTTTAAAATATAGCTAAAATTGATGATTCAAGCATTGTCTATACTGTTTAGTTTACTGTTCACAGGAATCATAATCATACGTTTACACTTTCATATCAATCATATCAAACTCACTCAACTTAGATTAGAGCAAAGGGAGCTTTCCATCGAACAAGGAAGCACCTTGTCAACTGTCAAGTCAACCTACAGAACACGGTGTACGGTGTCGGGTGTACGGCTACGGGTGCTTGTTGGAAAGCCTTTTTGATTTTTATGTAAAACGCCAGATAGCGCAGCCATCGATATTTCTAACCGCAGTGACAGTGACAAGTGATTTATGTTTCGGTTTATTACGTACACCGTCATACATATCGCACCTCCAAAAGAACAATGACGTAAGTGCAAAAATCTTAATTCCTCAGAAAATCGATTTGAAGTTTTTTAACTTCAATTTATTGAAATAACGGAAAGTAGGTTTCAATGTAATAACTTTAACTGATTCTAGTGAATATCAAATTCTATCAGTTTCTAGATTGTGTTGCTTTTTTTTTTGAATATATGAAATTGAGTGGGTGCTACCTGTGAAGGTGAGTGTAGACCTTCCAATTGTGTCATTGTTCCTCTCAATTGTATTACACGTTTAATACTTATGACACGAATCGATCAGCTGTGTTTATTCATGAATACATTTTGGTGACTCCTTTTGAGAGAATAAAATTCCTAGAAATCAAGATGATGAAGAATTTATTGAAAACAACAAAGATATTTTACAAAATGCTAGGAAATATAGGCTCATAAATTCTAGGAATAATGTTATTTTGAAGTAAACTTAGTATATGTTTCTTTTTGTGCTCACCAACTGGTATCTTTTCAGTGTATGCAGGTTTTAATGTTATATCTTGCTTATTCTTTGATGTAGACGAACGTCTATTCATTAACCTCACCTGGACTTTTTGCCAAGTCGTATCTTTGTTACTTGTTTTATAGCAGTAAGTATCACTTCCTTCTTCAAAACGCATCATTTTTATCTCTGGCAATTTAATCGGCTTTCCGTTTTTTCGAAGTATTCACTGCCATTTCTTCACTTAATAGTTTCATATCGTAAAAATCGCTAAATTTCATTTCCTTCGCAATAAAAGGATTTCCCGTTTTCTTTGAGGTCCTTATTATGGATACATACTGATGAGGTACATAAATAGGCCCAGACTTTTTCGCCTTTTTAAGGGCCTTCTCTATCGTGCTATGGACGGCGTCCCCTTCATTTTGTTAATCAAAAATTTATGTGTAATGGAATTTAACGGATACTTTTCCACTGCATATAAATACACTGCTACTATAAATCTGAAATGAAATTTTGATTGATTAGAATTTTCGATGTCCATCCTATAGAATCTGGGGTTTATCTCTCACCGATTTGTTTGCTGGCCGCAGCAATTGTCACTATAAAAAATAACGTCAGAATCAGCTCTAGTGTTTGACAGTTCTTTGAGAAATAGAAAGACACATGATCCTATTTCAACAGCTCCTCTGTTTCCCAATCGTTCGTGCCAAAAATAACACACAGTGTGGTCGTTTTTCATTTCCGAAATCTGTAAAAAGAAATTGAGTAGATAGTTAAATTATCATTGCTATTAACTGTTGATACTGTAGCAATTGCAGAATCTTCTACTGCTTCAATAGCAACATTTTGTTCTGCAACTTTTTTTGCATGGTCTAAGGTCAATTGAACAAGTAGTTTACTTCTAGTCGCCATTATTTCACGTAAACTCTGTAAAGGATTCAATTAAATTAGAAAAACTCAATGAAACATAAAGCAACAAAAGTCAGAAATGCAGTTTTCATTAAAAGTATTGCAGCGAATAATGACACAATGGACATTTCGGCACTGTGACAACTATAATGTATCTATTGATCACAGATTAACATTGACACAATTAACACTTACGTCGTTGTTCCACTACTAGTCGTATACAAATCCTCGGCACTCCACTTCAACAATAACACAAAATACAGTTACGACGTTGTTCCGCTAAACGTTCGACAAAATAATCTTCAAGGTGGTACGAAAATGCACTTGCGTCGTTGTGGAACCGAGAAACGTGCTAGTCCATCCAAATTCACAACACAACTGACAGTTACGTCGAGTTTCGTCCGAACTTTAAGCGGGAAAGCTTCGAATGGAACAATGACGTATATGCCATCTAACGGAATTTGGGACTACTAGCAGTTACGTCGTTGTTCCAATGGAAAGAAGGATAATCGAAAGCACTAATGACGCACTAAACTGAAAAATTCAAAATTTGCAATTGCGTCAATGTTCTTCCGGAGGTGCGATATTTGTATTACGTTAAAAGCGTTAAATAATGTAAACTTGCAATGAAATATTAAAATGATATAATTCAATGTTTCCAACGTTGATGCAATAAATCTACTATAAATGTTGGTAGCACTGAAACACTAAGCGCTCCAACGCCTCCAACTCAACATTTTATTGTTCGTCCGTGTGTCACTGTGTCGTAGTTGGAACAAGAAGCGATGAACACTGTGTCGCTCTGTGTCGTAGTTGGAAAGCTCCCCTTGTGTTCGGCCGTGTGCCCGTGTGTCACTGGGTGCGTTCGCGTTGGGCGCTTTCAGCACGCTTAATCGTCGTTTTCAGCGTTCGGCTCGGTCGTGCAGGTAGTTTTCGCTCTCACACACGCCATCGAGGTAGGGCAACAAAAGCGTGAGCTCACTTTTCGTTAACACGAATGCTTCGTCAGCGTAAGCTAATCTAACATTTTTTGTCGATAATATTAATTTATTTTTGACAGATCAGAATTCAGAATGGCAAGTTACTTACATTTATTTTCAATAAATTTAAATGATCCAGAATCTAGTAAAACTTATACCATTTCTGTTACGTCCGATGAAATTATATCGAATTCATCATCACTATCGTCAGAATCATCGTTAATAATTTCCAATAAATTAATTATTATTATCATATTTTTCACATTCGTCATGTTGAAATAACTAAAGCTCATAACGTCCAAAACGAACGATATGTTCTTAGCGCTAGTAGGCAAATATGGACACCAATAATTTGTGATTATAAGATTTAGCACTTACACCGTGCAAGCGCCCAAAGCGAATGCACGTCCTTGGAACAAGAAGCGATGAAAACCGTGTTTTCGCTTTGTGTCGTAGTTGGAAAGCTATTAAAATGGAGTGGATTGTAATTATAATCCACTGATTCAATATTTTATGATACACTATGGTATAATTAAAAGTGATCGCATTTTATTTGATTGATATTTAAGATCATGGATGTCTTTCGTTCGTTTTCCTTTATTTCTCCATTAAAATTCATTATGATTAATGTGAAGATTTATTCTATTGAGAATTTCCTATACAGAAATCAGTATAAGAGGTATACTTTTCGAAAAATCGAGTGTAAAATACAAACTGTAACTCTAACAACAAAAAAACACACATATGCCGCACTTGATACAAAAGAAAACGCTTTGTGATCAAACATGAAATTTCACAAAGCAGAAAATAATGAGATAGTCCATAGAAGAAAATTCATATGACTAAAAAGTGCAAGTACCTGTAATGAACCTTGGGAAACATTAATTTTGTGAATAGAAGATCAAGAGCCGTCCACTGCAATGAATAGAGTTCGATTGGAGAGAAAATTTTCAAGCCCATTGGCCGTTCGGAACCGGCGTAAAACTGTAGGTCCCTTGTTTAAAAAAAAAACACATTATTGAAACGCGACGCGACAAAACGTGTCGACACACGATGTGTATTGTGCACTTACCAACACGTGATGCCATACAGCATACAAGCAATCAATTGCTCTTCGTTCATTTTTGTCAAATTTCTGCCTGCCAAAATTCAATAAATTATAGGGTATCAACGTACGCATTATTTGACAATTCCCGAACGAACGCGTGACATCTTGTGTTACCTAGAAACATAAAGCGCGCAAAACGTCGACTGGATCAGGTAGCGTGTACCTGTATCGCCTGGCGTTGGGAGTTCATGGTGTGATTATGGTTATAGAAATTACTAGGATTTGATAATAATCAACACGCGTCGCGTTTTGTCGGGCTGTATTACGTTTCAATAAAACACCTTTGATATATCAAGGGCTAAAATCTGTGATTCACCATGCAGTTCTAGACATTCGTCCGGATGTTTGTGACAAAGCTAAGAAGATCGGCTGTAGACCTTTTATAATGAAATACGGTTTGTCTGTATTCGATAAGTTGCTCTTAAAGCATTTGTGTGCAGTGAACCCCAGGTAATCCGGCCACTGTTTTATATGGCGCCCTCTGTAATCCGATATGCCTATAAGTCATGCAAGACTAGACGGTTCATACAACTTATTTCTGCAAATTTTCGTTAATAAGTGTTGAGCAGGATGTGACTTATTCGCGCACTGCAAATTGCCTTTAATTTGAATGTGACTATGATAGCGGCCTAGCGGGTGTTCATTATTCACTATTTATTCATTGTGCATCACATATACTAATGTATTCGCAAGTCCTGAAAAGCAACCACAAAACTCTGACAATTAAAGAAAAGAGTGATATTTTGGATTGCTAAAATCGTAATAGTATATTAAACAACAAGGTTTGAAAACGACTCTTTGCACAAAATCGAGACAAATTGATGGACTGAGCTTTAGGTCCAGGTGCACAAGTCAAGCGAGTGTTCAAAGAGGTTTTCAAACGAGTTTCTCACTATACTTTTTATATGACTGCAAATAGAAATCACACACACCTCATTTTTTTTGTAAAACTCGTTTTTATCAAACAAACTTCGGAAACAACAGTTTTTTGAAGTATCCAATTATCAATACAATAGAGCTATGACGGTTGCTATGGAACTCGGCCAGCTTGCAACATTACAGAATTTTGACGGTGTTAGGAGAGTACCTACCAAAAAAATCACAGTGACCGAGAGATCCGTTCGTAAAGTGTTTTGCACATGGCGTATGCAAAGGAGCGATTTCAGAGCGAGTTTTCCATGAGCAAAACCTCATTTTCTGAGTAGTTTGGCAAGTGAAAACGGCGTAGGCCGATCCACAATTTATGACATTAAAAAGAACCACGAGAAGATTCAAAAGCTCGTGTCAACTACTGACTGTGGACCAGGCAAGAGACATACACTCAAGAAAGCTGAACATTCAGAGGTGGAAGAAGCTTTCTACATGTGGTTTCTTCAGGAAAAAAAAAACAGGCATATGCCCATTTCTGGTCTCATATTGACCATATATAATAGGCGCTAATAAAAAGCCAACTTTTTAGATAGCAAGGGATGATTCGAACGCTTCATAAGTCGTCATGGAATACGTTTGAGGACTGTAACAAAAGAAAACACGATACAGCCTGAATAAAGCCATTTAAATTGAGATTTTTACAGAAAGTGAAAGAATTGGATCTCAGCCTCTCACAAAATGAAGATGAATCAAAGCTTTTTTAGTGTGTGATATCTAGCAAAACTTTTGTTTCATGTAACTAAAAGTCTTTACCTGGGCGTAAGGCGAGGAAAGAACATGTAACCATATTACCATGTGCTAACGCAGCGTGTACACACATGCTAAAGTTAGTGGTCATTATAAAATCTTGATTTACCTGTACACTATTATGGACAAAAACATGCATGCATGACAAAATACCTTTTCTTTGATGGCTGTTCCCTGCCAGAAGTTAGAAAATGGCTGAAAGATCATAATCTTCTTTAAAAGGTGTTATTGCTTTTTGATAACGCTCCGGAGAATGCTTTTTTATGAAATGTCTGAAGAGATTATTAACCAGGCTTCTAGTTCCACAATAATAAATCAAGAAGATGATGGCCTTTTCACAAATATTCCGCAACTGGTAGCACAAGATGCGATTAATCATTTGAGCTGGGGTTGTAATGGGCTGAAGAGAATGGTGCATCTACAACGAATTTTCACTTTTGAGACGGTTCAGAGACAAAGCTTAAGCCTCTCGTTTTATCGATGATAAACAAAAATTGATGAATATTTTCATGATTCATAAATTGATTGATTCAAATAAGTTCCTATTTCCTCTGAAATACTAACATTTTAAGTCTGTATTTATAATTTAGTTATAACCGTTTTTTAAGTTTTATATATAGCATTAATGATGTTAATTTTATAATAAAACATATGCCCTTTATTGTGTTCTTTAATTTACTAAATTGATGAACAAAACTAAATTTGGATTTACTAAGTTTATTATCACAAAATATAAAATATATAAATATTTTGTGATAATAAACTTAGTAAATCCAAATTTAGTTTTGTTCATCATGTTAAATTATCACGTAGTAACGACGGATTCCATCAACTATTTACTAAATTCTTCATATTCAGATGTTTACAGTATTATTTATGGTACCTAAGTATCTTACCATTTTGATAAGTGATTTGTCGGATTACAAGGTAATTTTTGCCAAAAAGTTACGGACTGCAGGGGAGTCTGTGGCAGTAATCTATAATCTGACACCGCTTTGCAAAACGTTTGTCGGATTACCGCGAATCCACTATGATTTTGCTGATAATGAGAAGAAGAAATATCGGATATATTTCGAAGATATAGATTTGGATTATTTGAAAGGAATTGTCATTTTGACAAAAGTCCTCAAAAATCCCCCTGGGGCTTCACCACCTACCCCCTCATAGAATGGAAATGCGAATAACTGCGGAAACCCCTAAATCTACAGTACTATTTATGGGATGAAGTTGAATATTTCTTTGTTGTATTTTTTATACCTTAGGCTACAATACGCTATTGCATTGCTAGTATGGTATGTCATGCTATTGAAAGTTATCAGACTGGCATATATAAGACTTTTCCTACGACACTCTGTTTTCGTTCTATGTAGGTAATATGAATTGTTTTGCCTTGTTTCACAGTTGGTAATGCTTTGAACTCTTTTTAGTAGATTCTGACTCTTTAAATGGTTGTTTTCTAGTTTGAAAATTAATTTACACTGCTAAAACTTAACTAGTTTATCTATCTTCATATATTGATATCTTATATATAATTCTTTCGTTGGATAAACATGTGAAAGATTATGGAGTTGTTTCATTACTTTATTTTGTAATCTATGTAGCCTATTAATTATAAAATATGTTATCGGTATACCGAGTCCAGGCAACTCAATATACACCATGTTTGTATTTTCAATTTTTGGAACTTTAACAGCTGTATGTATTTTTGTGTATGTATAGGTTTTTTGGGTATCACATTTCAGGAAGAAACAACAAATAAAAGTTGTAGATTAGTTAATTGTGAATTTAATTATGTAAGGTGTGTTTGTTTATTTGCTTGGTGGCGCAGTAGAGGGAGAAGGCAGCAACACTCTTTGGCTGCGATTTGTACATACAGTGTCGTCCTAGAAAAGTATGGGGATAATCATTATAATTGTAATTGACGGATATCCTGAAGAGCCAACTACCAAGAATGAAGAGCTGAACAGAAGAATATCAAGAAACTCATCTTGCGATATGGCGTTCGAGAAAAACGTCGTTTGTGTTACAGCAAAAGATGACTTTTGGGGAATAATATTAATAAAAAGAACTTGTTGCTTGCTCTGGTATCAGAACTTCACACTCATGGCCTGAGAGTAATAACGTCAGAAGACGATGTCGATTTAGATATTGTAATGACAGCTATAAACCAAATTAATAATAATAATAATAATAATAATGGTTTATTGATCCTGTAAGACATATTATTACATGTATAGGACAAGTCATAAAGATATACACACAAAGATTACATCATTCAAAAATATATTCAATGAAATTATAGCTGTAGTAATCTTTTACATTATAGAAGCATTCCTTTAATAGAAAGTTTTTGACAGTCTTCTTAAATTTGTTTTTCTGAAGATTTTGAATACATCGTGGTAGATGATTAAAAATCTTAATACTCTGATAAAGTGGAGACATTTCAAACTTAGTAGTTTTATGAATGGGAAAATACAATTCATTCTTATTTCTGGTATCATGTGAATGAAAACTAGAAATTTTTACAATACTATCCTCATTTTCTTTCACATATATTAGACATTTAAATATAAATAAAGCGGCCACTGTGAGAATACCATTGTCTATGAAAAGGGGTCTGCAAGTGGACCGTGGATAACAATCGAACATTAAACGAACTATTCGTTTTTGAATGACGAATACCTACTCTATTAACCTCTGAAGAATTACCCCATAGCAAAACATTGTAAGATAGGTGACAATATACCAAAGAATAGTAGACGTTAATAAGAGAATTTAGCGGAAGAGAACTTTTGATTCTACTTAACGCGTAATAGGAGCTGTTCAGTTTTTTACAAAGGGCATCAATATGCGAATGCCATTTCAGACATCTATCAATGTGTATATACCCAGAAACTTAACATGGTCATTAGATGAGATAACCGTATCCAAATGCTGAACAATAAATGTTTCACTCCCAGAGCCAGATACACTAAAACGAATGCATTCCGTTTTATTGACATTCATCTTAATTCTATTTTTGTGACACCATTCGATGAAACTTTGCATAATGAGCTCACATAGAGATCGTAATTCATCTAACGTCTCACCTGAGACCGCTATAGAGGAATCATCGGCGAACAGTATTATCCTGATAGTCCGGTGTAGTGTCATATTGGAGTTGAGTAATTTGATGAAAATTTTCCTCAAGTTTGGTGGGAGGTCATTTATAAATAGGAGGAACAATAGTGGTCCAAGGACAGAGCCCTGAGGCACTCCTAATTTCAAGTTTCGCTCACCTGAACAACGATCATCAACTCGAACGGATGCGACTCTATTTTCGAGATAACTCCGAATCCAATCGTGAAAGATACCCCTGAATCCCAAGTTATAAAGCTTGTATAAAATGAATTGATGCGACAGACTATCGAATGCCCGTGATAAATCAAAAAACAAAGCAGCAACATGTGCGCCACGATCCAGGTGCTCATAGACGAATTCAACAAAATTCAACGCTCCACTCTGAGTTGAGCGACCGGATCTAAAGCCGTGCTGAGCACTATCAAGAATCT
The DNA here is from genome assembly GCA_030704885.1 of Cynegetis impunctata. Lineage (NCBI taxonomy): Eukaryota > Metazoa > Arthropoda > Insecta > Coleoptera > Coccinellidae > Cynegetis > Cynegetis impunctata. The sequence goes on along the minus strand of JARQZK010001489.1, from coordinate 302,759 downwards.
GAAACTTGTCGAGATATTTCATCATTCTGCTATATATTATCTTCTCGAATACTTTTGAGAATGTACTACTAGTTCTAGTGTTGAAGTTGTGGGCTCAGATACAGATCTAATAACATTGTTAATTGCGCTGGCCCCTTAACAGAAAATTATATATTTTTCAAAAGAGAAAGGGGGTGCTATATCTTCATAAACCATTTACAAAATAGAGGCGTTTTTACTAGCACCAGAGTTCACGAAAACTTTCAATATTTGCACATGCACTAACCGGTGGTGATACCACCTCTTGTCTTTTTGGCATGGGAAATTAAAAGCAATAGTATACCTTAATTCACCTGACATTCGAGACTTGGCTAAGTTATTTCCCCGTTCAATTTGTATCAAGGTTTGGGACTCTCGTATAAGAGCAAATATTGCCGTATATAAACATACACCGTATTGGAGACAAAAGGAGAGTGGAAATGATCCCACTAATGTAGGTCTCCTTCAGAGACCAGAAACATAATGTGTCTTATTAGAGAGGTGAACTGAATGATTATTGGAGCTGAGAATACATTCGTAAAACAATATTTATTTATCATTATTCGGGTGTTTCACCGAATAATTCTCGCACGGAAATAGTAATTTATAGCAACCGCCCATTGTAGGCGATGCATATCTACGGGGAGCATTTTTCCGATCCCTATGTGGTTACCGCTACACGGAGCGCTAATCGTATAGGACTTGTTAAATTATAAACGACGTTGCGTTTCCTATTAGGCCAGCGCACGAAACTGCAATAACTGCGTTCATTATGCTTATTTTTTACACCAGTGGATGATTACAGTTCGTACAATTTAGATATTATGAAAATTGCATGACCTTTTACATTGGGTTGGTTTGTAGTACTCAATTAATAAAACGCCTTACAAAGTCAAATAACTTTTATTAAATAATAAGTTATTGATTATCTCAATGACTTTTAGCATTTGGTTGATTTGCCAAAATGTTAGAGGTGATAGATCTTTTCATCTTTGTTACTTTTCTACGTAATTTTTTGGCATTGAATGGTCTGCCTGCTTGTATTGTTCTAGAGCCTGCATGTAGCCCTCTCTCTGCACGACGTGCAATCGAAGTTGGTTGTACTTTGATTCGGCGTCCTTGTTTCTTTCTTGCTACAGCGAAACAAATATCATAAAATCCCTGTTCATGTTCAATATTATTAATTTTAGCATTCTGTTCTTTTATGTTTTTAAGCATATGTTTGGATGGATGGTCTTGTGCAAATTGGTGCAATTTTTTGAAGTTTTCTTCTAATATCTTTAGATCTTCACTATATTCTGCGAACATATTTTCATTTATACAATTTTCTCCTAATACTTGTGTATGCTTCTGAGACGACTGGACATTGGAGTTAGAAGGCTCGCAAATGATTGTAGGTTCAAACTGCATAGGCTCATTAAAATCCTTCTGATCTTCTGGTACAGAATCGGAATTCAAATCCATATTCATAAAAAAAGAACTGTTAACATTATTCCCCATTGCTAAAGTAGCAAGTTCAACGCGGTCGTGAAACAACAAATGAGGTTTAAATGGATTTCAGGCATGATCGCATGGCATGTGCGCTGGCCTAATAGGAAACGCAACGTCGTTTATAATTTAACAAGTCCTATACGATTAGCGCTCCGTGGAAATAGGATGACTCAATAGGGAAAACCAATCATTTAATATTCGTACAAGAAAGGCATGTCTCAGGGTTTCATTCGGAAGTGTAATTCGCATACCGCTCTACTCCTAAAACCTCCACCAAATTTGGTTGCAAACAGAGTATACGTTATTTTCTATTTATTTTTTGTACATACTAAGGTAAATCAAGGTTTATGCGATCTGTTTTACCATATCAACAATAATTCTCACATTTAGTAGTTGCGAAAAGGCAAATTCGAACCCTGGCCGGTATTCAGCAATACCCTGAAAATATTTTCTATTTATCAGTGAAGTAACAAAGATGCATATAAGAAGGAAGCTTCAAGCTGCATAGGGAAAAAGTATATGTTTTCATTTTCATTATTCTTAAATACCAAATTAAAATAAAATATGAGAGTAACATCCAAAAACCGTAAATATTTTCTTAACTCCAGATTCCAATTGCTGAATAAAATGAAATGCAACTGATACAAATAGGAAAGAATTCGTAGTGTTCATAGGTATATATATATATATATATATATATATATATATATATATATATATATATATATATATATATATATATATATATATATATACATATTAACCAAATAGTTAATTGAGATAACTCAATAAACTATTTGGATTTGAAAATGACAAAAGTCATACATAGTACTTCCCTACATCCATTCCAACACAAAATGGCAGCTTTTAATAGTATGGTACATCGTTTAGTAAATATTCCACTTTCAAACGCCAATTTCAACTTTCATCGGAAATTCACGTAGAAAACTTAAATCTCTCTTATCTAAGCACAACATTAACATTGCATATCGTACCGCTAATAATTTAGGAAATCATATAAAAAATAATAAATCCAAAGTTCATAAAGATAATAAATCAGGAGTTTATAAAATTAATTGTGGCGATAGTGATAAGTTTTACATTGGTAGAACTTTCAGGAGTTTTCAAACTAAAATTTCAGAACACAAACGTAGCTTTGTTAATCAGAAGTCGGATTCACATTATGCAAACCATTTAATCCAAGAAAATCACACATTCAATTTCGATTTTAAAATATTAAATACTGAAAGTGAGGGAATTAAACTTAATTTTTTAGAATCATTACAGATGAATAAATACAAGTATTGCGGTTTCCTATTGAATAGCCAAATCGATCATACTTCAAGCCCCCTTCTCAATCTTTTCAAAATTACCGAACTACCTGACAAGCAGTTCAGAATTGGTTTTTCCTATTCTAATAATTATTTGTAACCATCTTTCTATTTACCCCTTCAACACAATTTGTCATCTCTTTATTTCTTGTTTTCGATATAACAGAGAAACATAGTTAGTTTGCCATTAGCATCCGAAGAAGGTGAAGTTCCACCGAAACGCGCGTCATGCGTTATTTCTTTTAATAAATGTGTAAATTGTTATTATTAACCATTGTTTTAATATGTTTATTAATTTACACCAAGTATCGGCCAAATCAATCCAAAACATTCGTTATTTTTTATTTAACCACCAAAATATTCACTAGAAATAATTTATATGACAGTAGTAGTCAATAGTATTCCTGGTGTCATGACATACCAGAATGTTGAGCTGCATGACTCTCAGAGTATTGTTGACGGATTTTCCAGTTTCTTCTCCAGTGTCTTTACTACCTCTAATATGAATTTCTCTCCTGAACATTATGATAGACTATACCCCAACCACAATTCCATTTCTCTTCCGGCTATCTCTGAGAATGACATAAGGCTTCTAGGAAACTCAAAAATAAATTTACTTCTGGTGTGGAACATATACCTAGTTTTTTGGTTAAGGAGTACATCCATTCTTTTGCCGAACCATTGTCTATAATTTTTAATATTATTTTGAAGAATATGCATATTCCGAAGATTTGGAAAATTACTAGAATTTGTCCAGTTTTGAAATCTGGCTATCCTTCCCTAATAACTAACTATAGACCAATAGCTGTTTTATGCAATTTTGCTAAAATCCTTGAAATCCATTCTATATGACTCTATTTATTGTTCAGTTCGTACACTTATTTCACCACATCAGCATGGTTTTATGAAGAATCGCTCAACTGTTACTAATTTGACATGTATTACTCAGTCTCTGTCTGAATCATTGAATGACCGTGGTCAGATGGATGTTATTTACACAGATATTCAGAAGGCCTTTGATCAGATCGATCATAGCATATTGATGTCTAAACTTCAGTCTATTGGCTTTTCGTCCCAGTTATTATTATTGATGCAATCATATTTTTCAGATCGTTATCAATATGTTGAACATGGAGGTTGTGAATCTGCACTCTATCGTGCCTCATCCGGTGTTCCACAGGCGTCCAATTTGGGATCTTTATTGTTTCTTATATACATTAACGATCTGTCTCTACAACTTGACTGTATGCATCTGCTCTTTGCTGATGATTTGAAAACATTCGCTGTTATTGATGATCGTCGTGATTGTGCTAGATTACAAGTATCTTTGGATACGGTCAATTTATGGTGTTCCAACAACGGACTAAAACTTAATGTCAGTAAATGTAAAGTTCTGTCGTTTTCTCGTAGATTGACTTCGATTCACCACGGCTATACACTAGATGGTCAGGATCTAGGGGTTGTTTTTGATTATAAGCTGTCCTTTTCAGAGCACATAAGTCGTATCACGGCATCTGCAGCTAGAACGCTGGGTTATTTTGTCAGAAACTGGAACAACTTTGTTAACCTCGGCACGATGAAAACGCTATACTATTCTTTTATTCGTAGTAAGCTAGAATATGCCTCTGTAATCTGGTCTCCCCTGTATAATAATTCTGTGGTAGACTTGGAGGCTGTTCAGAGAAAGAGTTTGAAATATATGTATTTCAGATGTTATGGGCAATACCCTCCGAGAGGCTTCGATCACTCTGTCCTAACCGTAAGTCTTGGAATTGATGTGTTACAGTTGAGACGTGAGTGTTTTGCTCTAACGTTGCTGTACAAAATTCTGCACAATAAAATTGACTCGTCATTTCTTCTTAGTAAGATAAAAATCCGCGTACCAAGGCCTGGTCTGAGACAGAGCAATACTTTTTATGTTGATCACAGCAGATTAAATGTTATGTCACGTTCTCCTATCAATTTTATGTGTAATGTTTATGATAGGTGTTGTAATCGATGTGATATATATTTTGATGCGCTATCAGTGATTTTGACATGCCATTTAGAACAGCGAACGGAGGTATCATGATGTTTTTTTTTTAAATTTATTTCTGTTGTGTATATGGGGTTATGAATTGTATATTATTTGCTTATGGTTTTGATAGAATTCTAATAATTTTATGTTAGCATAAGAGTCTATTATGCATATATTTGTATTCATATTTCTATTATCATTATTATTTTTCTCTGTAATTGGGTGTAAACCTGTTGGGAATAAAATTCATTCATTTATTTATAATAGTCTAGTAAATATATAAAATACAGTTATACTCAGGTGGGTTGTAGGGGAATACCCAATATTTTAAGCAATGATGACCTGTAGGCAGGTATGTCGATTTGAAGTTTCAAAATAAGGATCGATTGGCTACCAGATAATGTTTTGTTAATTTCAAATTTCTCAGGTAATTTAATTTCAAAGACTTTTGGCGGATATAAAGAATTTGCATTTGTGTAATGTCGTGGTTTCTATTTATGCGGTGGGTTATTATACTAGATTCTGTTTTTTTATTAATATAGGATTTGAGATGTTTTTTATATTTGTTAGCGTTGGTAATGAAACGTTTCGTGTGACCCATGTAAAAAGTGTTACACTTGCAGAACAAATCAATTTACGCAGTACTGATTAAAGTAAATATTCTTATCTTTGGGATTGAAAAGAATATTTCATAATTTGAATTGTGGTCTGAAGGCTATTTTTAATTTTATAATTTAGATATATGGTTCCTTATGATTACTTATTATGTCAAAGAAAGGTATTTTTCGGGATTTGTTAGAATATGTGGATAAATGTTACCTTTCACAATTATATATATATATATATATATATATATATATATATATATATATATATATATATATATATATATATATATATATATATATATATATATATATATATATATATATATATATCAGGGGCGGCTAGTCAAAAGAGGCTAAGCCTCCTCAATTATATTCCGTGTATCACTAATATATTATATTGAATAGTCAGCATATTCATATTAATCAAAATCATATTATTTTATGCACCTACCTTCCTTTCAACCTACATTATATAATATAATTTAATAATTAAGATAGAAGGTATTTACATTTACTGCATTTCATTCGTTTCAAGATTTGTGGCAACGCTGCGGAGGCATGGAAAGGTATATTCTCAACGTTCATTATGCCTGCCACAGAAAAGCAACCAACGGTGCAAATACTCCGAATGAATACTTCATTGCAATAGAAAAGCAAAACACATGTAAATGGCAACACCGATAGAGCCCAGTCTCATACAATGTCGACCAATCACAACTATAGAATTTCGCGTGACATCGAGTGAATTCGTTGGAAAGCATTAATTGAATCGTAGTGTGATCGTATTGCCTAATGGCCGACAACAGCTTGTTTACTTATATTGCTCGCGTATTGTTTTAAGATGAGTTTGGTTACTGAAGTTAATTTCAAAAATTTCAATGGTGACTTAGTGGAATATTTGTTATCCCATAACTTTAGTGCACTAATTTATGAGGATAAAGTTTTGATAAAAACATTGCGACCTACCCCTGAATTAAAAAATTTGGTGCAGCGTAACAGACAACAAAACCGCGGTTTTAATACAAGGAATTATGAGAGACATCCTTGCCTAACCGGATCACAGGTAAAAAATAAATTATTTTGTTGGCAGTGTTTACTTTTTACTAGTGAAAATGTCTCTGTTTGGGGCCGCTTAGGATTTGAGGATTTAATTCTATACCTAGTTGAAAGTGAGGAATTTTTCACCGATAAAGTAACTTTAAATACAGCACGCGGATTAATATCTTACTTACAAATAAGGAATTTATATATTTTTTAAACATCTTTGAATTAATTTTTGAACAAACAGAAATAGTTTTTCAAATCTTACAGCACAAGTTTTCAGATGTAATTTACTCACGAAATCGGCTCAAGTTTCTTTTGGAAAAAATTTCAGAATTTCGTGCAGAAGTTTATTTTAAAAAACTATTTTCTGTATTTCAAACTACTGATGATACGACCCAATTTAGCCCAAAACGAAAGAAATTCAGTTACGCAGATATGGAGCTTCACTATAAGCAAATATTTTATGAAATTTGGGATACTATTAGGGGTCAAATAGAAATAAGGTTCTCTGATTTGAAAGTACTGCATTTCTTCGACTTACTCAATAAAAATTTGTTAACCGGATTTTCGGCTAATTTTCCAGATAACCTTTTGGAAAATTTATGTCAAAAATACACTTTTTTTGATAAGGTGGCCATAAAAAGTGAACTGTGTGTTGCTTATAATGACAATGAAATTTTGGGGCAAAATGAAAATCTTGTGAGGACTATTAAATACCTATTTTGATAATGATTTGAATCAAGATTTACCCCAAGTTTATAAACTCTTATGTCTAATTGTTTCTATCCCGGTGACATCGGCTTCCGTAGAGCGCTCGTTTTCCACTCTTAAGAGAATTAAAACTTATTTACGAAATTCAATGAGCCAGGATCGTTTGAAAAATATTAGTTTGTTGTCTATTGAAAAGGAATTGGTAAAACTTTTGGCGAAAGACAAAAAATTTTATGAGGATATTATAGATCATTTTGCTAACGTTAAAGATCGCAGAATCCCGGTAATCTTCAAAAATATATAATAACTTTTTATTTGCTCTCACCAGCTGTTAAAAAATTCGTTGAGTAGGTAGGTAGGTACCTATTTTGTGAAAGAAAAAAAAATTTCATGAATAGATGAATTGATTAATTGGCTGAGAAGAGTTTTTGTGAATATTGTAAATAGGAGTTGTAGGTCTCAAGGTAGACACTCGAAAGTGAAAACAAATTAATAGCTTAGGATGCTTGTTTTACTTTGATTTTCTTTAAATTATAAGGCGGTTGACCTTGAAATCCTAAAAATTTTCGCCTATGGTGTATTTTTTAACACCTCTTGTAGCCTCCTCAAACCGAAACCTCACAAGCCGCCACCGATATATATATATATATATATATATATATATATATATATATATATATATATATATATATATATATATAAATTTTAATAAAAGAAATAGCTGAACAAATCGTCAAGCCATTAACTAATTTAATAAACCAGTTCTTCAGCAAGGGATTCTTTCCAAAGATTCTTAAAATTACTAGAGTTATACCTATCTTTAAAAAGGGTGACACATCATCCTTCGATAATTATCGCCCAATTAGCATAATTTCTATAATTGGAAAAATTGTGGAATTGATTCTAAAGGATCGTCTTTATACTTATTTTGAAAACAGGTTTTACTTCAGCGAATCACAATATGGTTTTCGCAAGAATAAATCTACAACTCGGGCAGCTTTTCGTGTGGTGACTGACGTAGTGGAGTGCCTTGATCAGTCTAGACATACGTCAGTAACGCTGTGTGACCTGACCAGTGCTTTTGACTGTGTATCACATGCGATACTTTTGGACAAGTTGAGTCATTACGGACTAAGATGCACCATCTTAGACCTCATTGGTTCTTACCTTTACGATAGATATCAGTGTGTTGACTTAAATAACAGGAAATCTGATAGCAAAAAAATTGAACATGGTGTTCCTCAAGGATCCGTACTTGGACCATTTCTCTTCTTAGTGTATATAAACGACTTATGTCACGCTATTGCACCGATAAAATGCGTCTTATTTGCTGACGACATACCACTCTAATATGCTCGGGTAAATCATACGATACTCTACCTAAAGTTGCGGAACAGGAAAAAAACGAGGCAAAAATCTGGTTCACGAGAAATAAACTCAAACTAAATGAAAACAAAACTCAAAATTTGATTGTCTCTTCAAATCCTCTCTATCAAAGAGGGCAGAATATTTCACTATCCGAGAGAATATTTCGACTGCATTTTGGTTTCGGGACCATCAGGTGCTTGGGTGCGGTCAAAATCGATAAAACAACTTTTCTCGTAAAATCTAAAAACTCATTTTAGGATAGACATATCTATAAAGAATCCACAAATTTACCATAGTTCCATTCAAACAAAACCTAACGAATGGCCAGTACCATTTCTTTGAGCGTATTCGGGTTCGATAAAGGCCCCTCAGTTTGTCGAATAAATCAACTCCACCCATTCCTTGGTTATACATATTGACAAGGCTAGGTTGATCCACCTGAACATAAGTTTTTTCACTTTTCGACCAGCGCTTACACTGGCCTGTTGTAAGGCAAATCTGATCTATATCAACATTGGTTCCAATAGTAACCTGGCTGTTATCATGCCATCTTATCAAACAAGTGGATTTATCGACTTCCTGCAGGACGTGGGAAGTTCCACGTGGCTCCTTTTTGAGGTCTCTCAATGGTGCCTTCTCCACTCTATCTGATCTAATAGTACCAACACAAGATATTTGCTCTGCTTTCAAAACTTCCAAAAGTGGAAGTGAATTGAAGAAATTATCAATGAAAACTGTGCTACCAGGAGGTAAGTACTGAAGGCATAAATTTTCTGTTACCGACGATCCCAAAGATTTGCCGTCTTTCTTATCACCAGCACCGCAGTACGGAGTAAATTTTAGTAAATATCCTTCAGATGTGGAGAGACACCAAAACTTAAAACCATATCTTATTGGTTTGCCTCGTATAAACTGTTTCATATGGTGGTGGCCATAATACGGCTCCATGGCCTCATCCAAAGAAAAATTTTCACCAAGGAGGATTGCTAATGATTGAGAGATTTCATTAATTCTATCAATGAGGAGCCGAATCTTGTACAGCTTGTTGTTGGGGTCAATTTTGTTGTTATCGTTGAAATGTAAGTAACGATGTATCAGTTCAAACCGATCCCTAGATATGCTGTTGCTCACCAAATGATTGAATGTATCAGACTTTCTTTCCCAATACATTCTCCTTGAGGCAACTTGTTATACCCAGATAAAATTAGGATTCCAAAGTAAACGTACATTTCCCTAGTGGATACAAAGAAATTATGGTCACCTTTGAAAGCAGCATATTTAATTGTTTCATCGCAAATGAATTGAACGAATTCTTCTGAAAAAAAAAGTTTGAATAAATCTATGGGTGCTAATTTGTTGTTCTTTATTTTATCTGCAATATTTGGCACAGGACTTTTGGAAATTTTCAATTTTTCAGAAATCGGCTCCAGTAATTCTGTTTTCCACTTTCTATCTCTTTTTTTCACAGATTCTTTACGATCATTCTCGCTACTAGTTTTATGGCCATTATCATCAATCTTCATTTTTTTTAGCTAAAATAGATAGTGGTATATCGTCTTCATCCGTGTAATTATTAGTGACTGTGGAACTGGAGCCTGGTTTATTCTCTATAATTTTCTCCTTATTTCCTTTCTGAATAGCATAAAGTTCAACTGGTTGTTTCAAAATACCCTTGCCTAAATCATTTATTTCGAATTCTTCCTCATCACTCTTACCATCGTCCTTGTCGGTATCATGGCCATCATCTGGAGGTAATAAAACAAAGTCTAGGTGATCACATTCCCATAAGGAATCATAATTTTCATCATCATCAGATATTTCATTTATAAAATTGATCTCGTGGGTTATCAGGATTATATATTTTCTTCCTGGAACAACAGTATATGTATTAGTGCCTATAATATGATATTTCATATGCTGAAGAAATTTTCAAATATTTAATAGACGGCGAAAGAAAATTCAGTAGTTTTGTTGTATTCCTTTAAAAGAGAGTACTATCAAAAAGATTTTCACCATGACTTGACAGAAAAGTGATTTTCAACAAAATAAAATAAAACATAACCTTACCTTAGCTGCATGACAGCTCAAAATCTTTCTATCCTGAATTTCAGCGGCAACTGTACAAATCTGTTCGGTAGTATGGTGAATCCATACACACAGATACACTCACAAGGAATGTTAAAAATGAACTAAATCATCAATTTTCACAGACCGCTAGGCGTGTCACGACTTGACGTGGGTCAATGTTTTCTATATGAAATATCATAGGCAGTATTGGGTTAAATTATTATATTTATGTAAGTTACAATGATATGTATTCAATTGTGCAAAACAATTTTTTGAATTATTTAGAGGGGACACGATAATTTCTAGTAAAATATATCACTAAATAATCACCAAGTAAGTTTTTCAAAAGTTTCTTCTTTTGATCTCCCTTCACAAAAATAACTTCACTATTTCTGTATCCAAGAATTTGCATGATGTAAGTAGGTAGTTGGTTAAGTGATAATATTTCAGCACAGTATTATCATCATTAGCCTCTTGAGTAAAATTGTGTCCGTTCACATTATTCGTGGTCCATAATATATGTTTCTTGATCTGTTCATTCACTATATTTATCGATAAAGGTAATGTAACCAGTGTATGCTGAATTTCTCCAGTCTCCATATGCAAGATACTTATTCGTTATTTTTGAATTGAAATGAGTGTATGTATGAATGTTTAGAACACTTTGACTGAACTTGTTAGAGGATTATAGTAAACTAAACGATCCTGTAATATTAAACAATAAGCTTATATGTGTGGTCTGGTAAGACCATTTCATCAGTTATAATTTTTCGTGCGCATGCGTCAGTATCCGCCATCTTTTTCATACTGTTTTATGTAAACAAGCATGGTAAAATACCATTGTAATGATTAAAATCAACAAATGTGAAATAGATAATATCCGTTAAGAAAAACTAACCACAAAATAAAACAATAAGTATCTTAATTTGAAAATACATGCTGTAAGTCCACTATAATTATCGTATTTGTAGGGAAACGGATAAAAAACGGTGTTATGGAAAAAAAACACACGTGTTTCATTCCTCCCTGAAGTATGTGTCAGGGAAACGGGCAGCTTGAGTTTGGGATTAACTCCTTCAGCCAGATCAGAGGATACACTTGTATGTACAAGTGCATTAAGGATAGGTGAGACGGGATATTTATGGAACATAGGAAGTGTGGGTAGGGTTCAGAGGATTAATACTGGCCCAGCATTCGCCTTATAAGTTTGCAAGCAGTGACTTACATTACCATGAGGAAACCTCTGAGAAAAACTCAAGGCAGACCAGTCGGCCCCGTGGTTTGAACCCGAGACCTCCCAAATACTAGCCAGCGTACCTGGGAGGTCTCGGGTTCAAACCCCGGCCGAGTATGTACATGTAAGAGTGGTATCGATATGTCATTTAAAGCCAATACATGTGCTAATAAGATATAATCCTAGTTAATTGGGAGATATTTACTTAATACCTAATAATTAACTTCATTTTACTCAGATACTACGATTGGATTGATATATAACCCCGCAATAATCTAGTGTTTTTTTGCTTTTTTGCGAACGACCATGATACTTCATCCACTTTTTTGATTGTTCACAGTAACATACTTCATTTTAATTGTGAACAAGTACAGCTCCATCAATAATTTGTTCCAATAATCAATTTACTGTGTAGAAAATATTGCTCTCGAATGCATTTGGTACAAAACAGTACGAAACTTTTAAACTACCGCTCTTTCAACATGGCCGCTGCGCTTGCGTATGTCAGATGATGAAAAGGTCTTCTCTGTCGTTTCAAACTCCAATCGTAGATCAACTGCACCGTTTTTTAATGTCTCACTCTGTCTACTGCAATCAATTACTACCATAGGAGTAAGTTCTATGAAATTTTGAGGTGATAAACAAGGGTCGGCTTCATCTGAGTAAACATTTCATATAAAATACACCATTTCTTCTTCTGCAAATCGCCATATGGAAATACTTCTGAATTTAAATATACCTTAACAGACAATGACCGAAAAGATTAGCTTCTCTATTCAATTCATTACGTCTGTTTGTTTGTAGAGCAAATACAATGAATCAGGGTTTTTCCATTTGACTTGTTGTTTTCACATTCCTCGTATGCTTGTCTGTTTGATGTACAGAAGGTAATTCTTGTAGTTCCCATGATCTGAATGCAAGAGATAAATTTCTGTTAGCGTCAACTTGTTTCATTAATCTCAATTTTTCCGTATCTGCCACCATAACATGTGGAACTTTCCAGATAATAATAATAATACTAATAATATTTATTAATCTTCATAAATACAAAGCATTTATAGAGTCACAAAATAAAATAATGAACTACAAATTGTTCCTAATACTCATAATAATAATGAATGTTGATACGTTACTGAACAAATAAACATACAATAGAACAATCGATCGTGAATACAAAATACAGATCAAAAATACAAACAAAAACAGACATCAACAATTATACAGGCCAAAAAGTGTCACCATAGATGCACATGTCTCATTTTCAAAGGAAAGCATCTCTGTTTTTAACCAACAAATAGTATTCTTCAAAACTATATACTGGGTTATCAGTCAAGATATTTATCAAATTGTTCCTAAAACTTTTAATAGCACCATCACGAACTTACCGTGGCAGTGCATTATACAATTTGACTTCTTCATTTTTTGTTCTAGACAGTCTACTATATGGTATCACTAGCTGGTTTTTATGTCTTGTATCGTGGGAATGAACGTCTACTGCCACGATATATTTTTGTATATTTCTTTTGACAAAAATTAACTTTGTATAAACTATGATGCCATATAAAGTCATGATCCGCAATGATCCGAAAGAGGACCTACAAGATAAATCCGACGGTATATTTACTATTGATCTTATTGCCGATTTTTGGACCCTAAATACTTTGTCCAGATGTGTGCTTGCTGCCGAACTCCATGCTAGTACCCTATAACGCATTACCGACTCAACTAAAGCATAATAGGTAGTGACAGCCGCCCGCTGGCTTACCACCTGTCTAACTTTTCTAATGGCATAAGTCCTTTGACTCAGTGTACTGCATAGCTTAGAAATATGGTCACTCCAAAGTAAATTTACATCCAATGTTACACCCAAAAATTTTACTTATGCTTTCGTCATTAAATGTATTTGGTAAATCATTTATATATACTAGGAATAGGAACGGGCCCAGCACAGACCCCTGTGGCACACCCGTTCCAACAAACATAGAAACACCACCCACCCCTCCGGAATTGACTATTTGGTAGGTACCGATCAGACAAATACGAAGTTAGCAGTTCCAATGCTCTACCCCTGACGCCATAAAACTGCAGTTTCTCCAGAAAAATATCCCTATCCACACAATAGTTCTTATAAATAATCTTATTGATAAGAACTTAAGGGTTAAAACATTAACCCAGTAGGATAACACCTTCTCTCTATTTCAATTATTTAAAATTAACGTCGGTTCGAATACCACCGGATCTCCTAGCTTTTTTTAAGTAACAAAAAGTGACCCCCCACCACCAATTCTAAGCTAACCAACCCAAGGTGAGACAGACTCAATCAAAGAAAAACTTCGAAAATAAATGTCATTTTTTATTTTAAAAAAACACCGCCATCCTGGGATGCCCTCTGTTGACCAGGTTCTGATTAATGAGAATACAGTGATCTGTCAAAACGCCCTCTGTTGGCCAGGTTCGGAATTACGACAATACCAAATTACAATACTACAGTGATCTGTCCAAACGCCCTCTATTAGCTAGGTTCTAAATTACTATACCATGATCTGTCAAAACTCCCTCTATTAGCCAGGTTCTGAATTATTATAATATCGTGGTCCGCCATCTTGGAAAATGGCAGACATAGAAACGTCATCCACAGCTGTTTGAATTTCCCACCAAATAAAAATGGCCGACTTTCTTGCCATAGCCACGCCCTCTAGTCGCGCATGCGTAGAACTGGCACCAAGTACTAAAATTATATTTATAGTTATTGTGAAAAAAAAAGCATGAAGCTGTTGATATCACTGTGTTATATTTTGAATTCCTTCAAAATTCGGCATTAGCCTAGAGAATATACAGAGCTCTATTTTCGGCGTTTACGCCATGCGAGAATTTTTCCGCGTTTAGTGCGAAATTTGCGTAATGCTGGCAGCTTCGACCCTATGAATTTCAGATAAAAATTCTCTATTTTCTTCAAATAAGCCCAACAAATTCTCGTATGGCGTGAACGCCGATTTGGAAATCGAGTTCTTTATACTCTTTGTACCAATGCCGCATTTTGAAGACATTCAAAATATACCGCAAAAATATCAACAGCTTCATCGTTTGTAAACGCATTAACAATAGTTTTCAGTCCTTACTCGTGTGTTGCAAAAACTCATTACACTGCTACTATAAGTTCATTTTTAATATTTGTTGACAAGATGATTTTAGGCATTTGTTTTTCCTTCATGGCCTGCTCTTCATATTCTGACTACCTTCTTGCACTTGCTTAAATTAAATTCATTGATTATTATGCCCCTAAACGATTTTGAACTAAGAATACTAGTACCTATTTGAAAATCATTAAATAATGAAATTTCATCATTGATTTTGGAAGAAGGCAAATAAATAAAAATAAATACAGGTGTAAAGGCGTTTTTTCAAAATTATGTGATAACCAAATTTTCTTTCTTCGTTATTTAGGCTAGGGATAAGATATCGAGATACGATTTTCACTAGCTTATTTTTTCATCATCACACTATAGTTTTATGGAAATAAGTGATGTTATTGCATTAATTTTTTTTAGAGAAATTAGCAAATTTTTATTATATCAAAAAACGCTCTCTATCGGCATCACTAAAAATTTGACACATCACAAATAAGATGGTTTTGATGAAGCAACAAATACTTTTCCCAACGAGATCAACTTTATTGAAATCCGTTGTCGTTCAGGAGTTACAGCTGTTTATTGAAAAAAACATTGAATCACCCGGTACAATTACTTGATTTATAAATTTGTCTCTAAAATGACAGTCACAATTTCGTATTAGTCTTTACACCTAATTGAAAAAAAATTATTGTTATAGAAGTTATGATTGGTTCGAGTTTCTAAAGATATGGATAGTGTTGGATAATTATTTGAAAAACTTTGTGGATTAATTATTTGATTCCCATCTGTGTTGAAAAAAAAATCTAAATTTGAAGTTCAATATAAACAGATAACATTTTTACCCAGCAAACTCAGCAAAAACAATACAATTATTTCAATAACATGCAACTAACCATCCCTATCTCAAATAAAAGCGACAGTCCCTGAAAACATTTGATAAAGTAACGCTTTCTTTTCAATAAAAACTTATTTCAACTGTCAATCGCTTTTTAATGCAATAAAATCTTCTTTCAACAATAAATCCCTTCTTAATGCAAATAAATGCACAGGCAAAAACAGTTCAGATAAATAGATGAATATACATATTACTTCCAACTTCAATTCTAGAAAATTTTTATTTTATATAAAGATTTCACTGAAATTACAGTTTCAAGTAACTCATAAATGAAATGTTATTATACTACGCATTACAAATTCATCAAAAAAGCAAAAATAAAAATATTATTAAAAAGCACTCATTTAATTATTGAAATTCTTGGCTAAACCTAAAGTATCTTTCAATAACTGATTTCTCAGAGCCCACAACGCATTGAAAACATTATCCTGTTGATCTGCCTTCTTGCCTAGCCAGGAAGTTACATTCTGCAATTTTTCTGGATCTGGAGCCACAGTATTTTCTTGATTCGCATGAAGAATTTTCTCCCATGGAGATATGAACTTGTTCTCTACTTGTAATCCTTCAATGTACCTGTAAGGTCAAATGAAATTTTGTTTTCAAGACCATTAATTCAAGTTCTTCAATAAAATTTACTCCATATCGGATACCAAGAATAAATACATATATATATATATATATATATATATATATATATATATATATATATATATATATATACATCAGAAAGAATAACTCCGGTCGTGATACATCATGGGTTAAACGGATGAATTAAAGGCTGATAAAAGTGTACTTCTTATATTCTTTGCCAACGTTTCGGCTTCTATTTAAGCCTTCACCAGGACTCTACAAAATTTTCTACAATTAGTTCAATCAATAGCAAACGAGTGTGCTCAAACACACAGGACTCACCGAATGTTTGAGGTTATAAAATAAGCTAACATCTTCCACAACGGACAAAACACAAAACTAATGTGACAAACCATAAAATTATTAAACTGTACTAAATTATATGAAATCATTTAAAATAAGTTAAACGTGATTTTTTAGAAATATTACGAAATTCTAACAACACAACATCGTGGTACCAAGAGAATGACAGCAATCACAGAATGCTCAACAACAAGTTGACAACCTAAGTTATAAAATTAAAAATAAAATAAAGTGACACAAAATGATCCTCTTCTTTCTATCCTGACGTCATACGCTATTAAAAAGGAATAAATATTACTAATGTTATCTATATCTTTCCTCGAATTCATTGAATCCGGGCAACGTTTTATATGATACATCTCCAAAAATGATCTCTTATCCAAATTATTCTCAAATTCCAAAATTTTTGCAGAACCATAGTCCATGTTATGGTCTGTAGCTCTGAAATGTTCAGCTAGTGCACACACCTTCTTTGGGTTCTTTATATCACTCTTGTGTTGGCTAATTCTCTTTTTTAATTGCTGAGACGTCTGACCAATATATGATAATTCACATACATGACAAGGAATGCTATACACTACACCACTAAGTTTATCTTTATCGATTCTGTCTTTCACTGATGAGAACAACAATTTAACACTAAATTGATTCTTAATTGCAAATCTAAGATCATCACTCTTCAGTAACATAACCAATTGCCTTGTAACATCAGGAATTGAAGGAATTGATGCATATTTCCTTCCAATGAGTTCACCAATACCCGTAACATTGTCAGGCCTCATAACGTTCACCATTTGAGGACGTTGTGCTGTATTATATAAAAGTTTATTGAGCAAAATACGTGGATAGCCATTATCGAATAATAACTGATATAATTTTTTTATATTACCAGCAAACAGTGATCCATGCGAAATCCTGGAAACTCTCTCTTTCATACCTAAAATTAAATTTGATTGAACTAATTGTAGAAAATTTTGTAGTCCTGATGAAGGCTTAAATAGAAGCCGAAACGTTGACAAAGAATATAAGAAGTACACTTTTATCTGCCTTTAATTCATCCGTTTAACCCATTATCCTATTTGATGTATATATATATATATATATATATATATATATATATATATATATATATATATATATATATATATATATATATGGGGGTGGCCCAGCACATACGCCTCGGTGTTTCTATAGTATCTTAAAATAAAAAATATATGGTCACCCCGCATTATAAAAAAATATGCTCTTCATGGACCCACATATGACTGTGCTAAATATTTTTTCCCCACTCTTTTTATTTCTCATAGAAACACCGAGGCGAAAGTGGAGGGCCACCTTGTATGTATGTATGTATGTATGTATGTATGTATGTATGTATATATATATATATATATATATATATATATATATATATATATATATATATATATATATATATATATATATATATATATATATATATATATATATATATATATATATATATATATATATATATATATATATATATATATATACTTATAACCCTTGTCAAGCGCCCCGAGATGATTTCAACGCCATATAATATACCGATGTTCTGACTGTTGGGACGTGCACGGCTAATTGGTTTGTATTATCTGGATACCTTGTGACGAGTGAATTGAGTTCCTGGTACAATAATGGAAGCAATGTCTGCAGAACACCTGTCGTATTGATATCTGTAAAAGGTACACAAGTCGGCTACTTTCCTTCGATGTTAAAGTGAATGAAGTTCAGCGGTCAATGATGGGTCGTCTATTAGCCACACTGTTTTTGGAACGAAGTTCCTTACGGCAGGCTTGGAGGAGATAGGGATTTCGCTGCGGGATCAAACTGAAAAATATGAGAGACTAAAAGTGTGACGGAAATATACTGACGGAAAAGGACTGACGAACGTCACGCTTTTAGTTAACACAAGCGAATATTGTATATCTTTCTCCCTCTTTCTTTCCGTTCTCTCATCCCTTCTCTTTCTGATCCCACTCCGCCACGTCAATCGCCTTTACAAATCCAACTCATGAAGAAATGTTACCATGTCCATATTACTTTGAAACCGACTGCAAATTTTCGGAAGATAAATGCAACTATTCTCATGGGGAAATAGTTCTCTTTTCTGATTTGAAAGACTATGTGGAACCAGATTTTGAATCTCTGAAGATTGGAAGTCCAATTTTAGCAAATCAAAAAAACAAACTATGGGGACGAGCCAGAATAACAAGAATTTTTGATAGTGCATGTGTAGTGAAATTTGAGTCTGCAAAAAAAGATGTAGGATTGCCTTTTGATGAAATATTTCCATTGGAAGTCGATGAACAAAGTATAGAAGATGATATCAGTTTACCTTCTAGCGATGATGAGATGCAAATTCAGGATATTGTTAATATGAGCTTGTTGAATGTTCAGTCTGATTCACAAAAGTAAGTTTTTATATTTTCTCTAATATATGCTATATTTTTTTGGAACCAAGTTCCTTACGGCAGGCTTGGAGGAGATAGGGATTTCGCTGCGGGACCATACTGAAAAATATGCGAGACTAACAGTGTGATGGAAGTAATGCTTTTAGTTAACATAAGCGAATATTGTATACCTTTCTCTTTCTCCCTCTTTCTTTCCGTTCTCTCATCCCTTCTCTTTCTGATCCCACTCCGCCACGTCAATCGCCAATGCATAGTATGTACTCATGAATTCATGTACAAGAAACTCGAAAACGTCAGATGTGAAACATCGAAATAATTTTGTATAAGTTAGATGCATAAAAAAACAGAGAGAGAAGAGAGAGAGAAACAGCTTTATTGTCCTATAAAATTACAAAATTTTGTCGACAAAGCACATACTTATAAAAAATTAAAAATAAAATTTAACAATGATAACTAATCAAACAAAACACACTTTCAATCGCTGAACAAAACAAGAATCTATTAAATAGAATAACAAAATAGAAAAATATTGATCAGTCAATTATGTATAAACATATGTTAAGAATCAACATATTTGTCAACTAAACTTATTATACAGATATAAAATTTTGTAGATTACAGAAAAAAAAAACATTAATATATGTTGCTACTAAATGTGGATCTCAAGGGTCTATGTAACATTGTGAAATTCAGTTACAGAATAAAATTCTGCTACTGAGTAAAATGGTCTCTCCAAAAGAAAAGCCTTAGTCGAACTTCGGAACTTTTTGTACGTACTCAAGGATTTTAGCTCCAATGGTAGATGATTGTATAACTTTCCGGCATTGTAGGTAAAGGAGTTTTTTGTTAAGACGGAGGTGGGCGTTATTAAATAAATATCGGTATCCGAATTTCTTGTGGGATATCTATGATTTGGTCTTTCTGAAAAATTATGAATGTGTTTGCGAACCAAACAGACGGATTCGAATATGAATAGTGAAGGAAGAGTTAGAATTTTGAATTTTTTAAAGTAGAATTCGCAATGTATCCTTCTGCTCAGATCAAACATATAACGAACTGCTCTCTTTTGCAATCTGAAAACAGACTCAAAGTGGAAGAGGCTGCATGAACCCCAATATGGCAACCCATAACGAAGGTGTGATTCGAATAAAGAAAAGTATGTCGACAACGCAGCAGAAATTGAAAGCTCTCTAGAAATCGTTTTAATGGCGAAACATGCAGAAGATAATTTTTTTGTTAATATGTCTATATGAGTAGACCATTTGAGCGACTCATCAATATAGCATTACGATAGGAATCAGATATGGCATAATGAAAAGATAAAGCTTTACAAATTTGTTCCATAAAATAATGACTACGTATTGTAGGTCTATATTCAATTATATAGCGTGGCGATACGTTATCCTCTCGTTGTATACACTCTTGCGTCTATATATTACATTGCGTTGACGACCGAGTGGTCTAAGTACTGAACCCTGATGTGCCGTATTTCTGGGTTCGAATCCCAGAGAGAGATTAAGTCGCAATGTTATTCGGGACCATGAGATACAAGCTTCGATATAAGTGGTTTACGCCAAACTCGGCCGAATATTACTTGAGCGATTTAGGGCAGTGGTTCTTGATAACGCTTGCTCAAAGTTGTGTGACATAGGCGAGTGTAGGTCACCTGTTGAATGACAACGTTGAAAGCCTAATTGATGGTCACTTATGAGATTGTTCTGTTCGAGATGTTCAGAATCTGTGAATTGATGGCTGATTGTATTACTTTGGGGCCAGTTCAAGCTCGGACGCGCATGTTCAGTAGATGGAATTCCATCATAATCAGTTGACTTTTTCAGTTTAGTTGTTTCAGTATGCGACATATGTTTCGTCTGCGAAATTTCAATTCAGCCATTAAAACCTAGATTTTAGGAAATAGCTTCTGAACTGCTTCCTAATTGAAACTTTTGGCAAACATGGTTCCAAAAATAATCACTTCTTCTTTTGAGCTAGACGCCAGCGAGCCATCGCATTTAACAAGTGGCGAAAACGAAGAGTGAGAAAAGTTGTTGCTCATTATCTTTGCTAGTGACCAAAAGAGAGTGAACATCCGGGACAATATACAAGCTTACTGGTCATTTTTTCGTTGAATGCTTGTTTTGCAGCTACGATGGCGAGTTTGCATTTATTCCAAAGATTTGTATAAGTTAGTTTTAACTCATGTGACGGGCCTAAGTACCATTCGATGATGGCTCTTTTTTTGTGGACTGAAGCATGTTCGTAATCTTCGTTGAACCAGCGCTTTGAGGATGGTGATTTTTTGAACGGATTGAAGAGTTTCATACCTAAGAAACAGCTTCTGCACGTAGATTAGCATCTCTGCCAATGAAGCATCTTGCGAGCCATGAAAACGCTGCTTAAAAATCTCTCAACTCATCCCATTTGGCCTTATTGTAGTGTCAAATTGAACGACGATACTTTGGTTGTTCGATAACTTACGCAATAATTGGATATAGGGCAGACTCAGGCAGCATTAACATGTGGTCTGAGTTGTCATGATCTCATAGTTGTCAAGCTCTGAGGTCAGGTATAAATATAGCGTGTTTCGAAAGTAATTTGGATTACTGAGAACTCTTGTTGGACAATTAATCAACTGAGCAGGATTGAAACTGATTGCGAATGCCTCACCTTGTCTTCCGGCTTCGTCAGTTTTGTTGGAGTGTGTTAGCCAACTGGTGTTGTGAGCAATCAAATATCCGAGTACAACAATTTCAATGGGTTTGACAAGGATTTGGATCCAGTCGACTTTCTCTGATAATTATTCGGAGAATGATATACGGAGCATATGAATTTAGTTTTATTGCGGATAATGGTCTTAAACCACACTAAATCCAGGTTGTCGATATCCATAAATTATTCACGCTGACATACAATGTCGGACCGAACGTTGACGCAAATGTCGCACCTAAACCAAGAATTTAATTCATATTCAGGGCAAAGAAGATATGTGATGCCAGATTTTGGACTAACCTGAGTTTCAGTTATATCGATACTATGGGGGTAACTTTATTGCAAATGTATTTGAAAGCAGTTAACGTTATTTTTAGTATCTCCTTGTCCCCGTATGTTGCAGAACTCTAGATTCAGTTTTTTGATGTTTTCATGATTGGTAGTGTCTTAATTGGCATTTCCATGTTGTATCCTCTGAAATACTCCCCTCGGAGATCCGAATAAGCAATGAGTTCGCCACAGGAACATTTTATCACAGGCGACATCATGGTTTTTATTTTATCCCTCTGGAGGGTTTTTTTGTAGAAATAACAAATGAGCACAGAAAAATCTACAAGAAGCCCGAAAAACTGTAAGTGATAGGCAGGAAACAAATAGTTGCATTGCGGAACGAAAACACAAGAGTAACAAATGAATGAAATGAGACAGATTCTATGACCTATAGAAGACAACTGAACTGTTGCTGAGGTGATTAGCAAATAGTTATATATTATTTCATCATAGACATTATATTTTAGGTTCTTCTGATGATATCAGGGAATACATTTATACTCGTATATTTGTCACTGTAGCGCGGAATATATGAAATATTTAACATAATTTTATTCTACCTTGAGGCATAATATCTGAATTTTTAATGCCTCGTTTTACTGATCTATTTCGTCTATAATATCGATTAATGTTTGTATACCCATACATAATTTGAAATGTATATTTTAGAGATAATTCACTTACTTGATATAAGCTTCTGAATGTAGAACCCGTTGGGGTCTTGGTGGCACAGAGATGAAGATAGGTTCTTGTAGTTTTTGAATTACAGAAGGTATAGTTGAAGATGACGTTGGTGCTAAAGTGAATAAATTGAATGAATATATATAAATATATATATATATATATATATATATATATATATATATATATATATATATATATAAGAAATAAAATACATGATAGATCGTACACTGAACCGATAGCAATTCAGCAATTTGAATTTTCACTCTCATACAAAGGACAGCTATTGATGTTTGTGGCTGGATTGCCAGCCACAAACAACATGTGTGCATTGCAGACAAATTATGGAATTATTGATATATATTAGGTACCTGTAAACTCGATTTAGATAAATAGATGAATTGGTATTTGTAGTCACAAGTTTCACCAGGACCTGTGTGTTTTTCAGATTATAATTTTTTCAACTACTTTCTATCATTAATTTTCCATGTTTGCAAATTTCTTGTATTTATTTATCAAGCTATTCATTATCGACACTTCACTTTTTCAATTTTTAAGTGATTCAATTCTTGATCTAGTGAATATACTTTCCGAAATTAAATTTTTTCAGATCATGACTTTTTTTCACGTTTAGATTAGACTTTTGTATAATTAACTATGACAAACCATTTTTATAATCATCATTGGGAATTATATGCTCAGTGCTACCAATTGCCATATCCTACGGTATATTGATGGAGTTGTTGATTGTTCACATGTTCAGTGCAGCCAACTCAAATATCCTAAGGTATATTTAAGGAATTGTGGACTAGAACAACACACCTTCAACAGTATATCCATGTATAGATTTCATAAATGTGATGAGTTTTTTAGGATGATGCTGAATAAATGGAATGTGCGCATGTTCAGTGCTGTGAACTAACTATCCTATATATTTAAGTAGCTGTGGACAACAACACACTTTCAACAATATATCCATGTACAGAATTCACAAATGTGAAGAATATCTTACGATGATGAATAAATGGAACGTGTACATTCTATTTCATAAACTGACATAGTCCACTTGAAATTGTATGCCAATTATTTGAATTTGTCCATGAAATGAATTATTGATATTTTTAACATTCCATACAGATACGTAGTGTCTTATTGAGACAGTTAGTTTATGTCTTCTTGATTTACACATATTGAAACAATGCGCTATTCAGTGATTAAATATTAATTGATAGCTGAATATTCACTTTTATTGCCAATATTTTCGTATATTTAGTTCTAGAGACTCAGTTATCAATTTATTTTTAGTGAATTAAATGAGTAGCAATAAAAAATCAGTGATATTGACAGAATCTGATATAAATATAATCAAACTAAGTGACACAAAAACTGAAACAATCACAATTTCCTGGCTCGTGTACACTGAGTCACAGTATTCAGGAATATAAAGTGAATAGGCGGCAATAGTACATTATGTTACTAGGAGTAGAAGGCTATCATTATTGTTGAGCCCAGATTCTTGCACTGCCGAGGCGTTAGCCGAGGCTGTGCAAACTGGGCGAAACATATAAAGGGTCTTCTGCTCCGAGTGACATATACTATTTTTTCTTCAAGCGTAAATTGAATATTGTGCCCATAGTGTCGAACTTTTGAATTTTCTTGACAAATACTGACAAACATCAAATTAAATGAAAATTAAATGACAGTTCATACCTACTTGGATACAACGCCCATAGACGTTGCTATAATTTCTCATTATTTTATTACTAGTACAATAATGAGCGTTCATTATTTTACTAGTAAAAGAATAGGTTATTTCTACGATCTGTGTTATCGAAAATAATATAGATATTATTATAGGCTTGAAGAAAAATATTATTCAATAGCTCTTTACTATTCACGATAAGATGTTAGTGATGAGGCATATTGTAAATGAAATTAATATGAGAACATAGGTATCTCCATTTTATGACATTGTACAATTACTCAAAGTAATAATGTAAGTGACAGGATAAATTACTTTCAAAGATCAGATATACGGTATATACTGATTGGCGATAATATTGAGAAAAATATCACCACTGCTTATTGAAATCGGTTCAGTGCATGATATTTGAATATTTATTCTAATTAATGCTACAGAAGAAAAGATGGAAACAGTACTGTATGATATTAAATAAAGTCTATGTAATTTATAACATACTATCAATTTCAGGTTGTAAAATAATGAAATCAAAGTAATAAATATGAAACTTTTCATACTGCTACTTAATACTTCTTTAAACTAATCTCCATAATTTCTAATGCAATCGAATGTATTCGTGACATGCACATATCTAATAAAATTATATGTGAATACAAAATTCAAAGGCATAGCTTATTTTCCCAGTAATAAAGCAAAACAAATGAAAAACTTGACTACAAATATTTCATTTTAAATTGTATTTCTATATATGGAAAATTTGTAACCATTATTTAAAAAAATAGATTTTATAAATTTAACCTGGAAAAAACTACTGTATAGTTGCTCTGAATAGCAATTAAATAAAATATAACAGAAAAAGAAACTCACAAGAAACCTGACTAGCTGAAGGAGCTGACCGTGAGGCGGATGTAGACTTACTGGAAGGCTTGAAGTTCCTACCACAACACCAATTATCAAAATGCATATTAACTACAATAACAGATAACTAAAAACATGTATTGTATTCATGGTCTATTTCTAAATGGTTCATAGTTTTCTGATTTCTTTTAACATGACACTGGGTGGGTCGATTATATATAGTCTCAACAAAACTAAAATTTAAAAAAATGGCAGTTTGTCAACATGAAAATTGTTTAAGCATATCTTTAGTTCAATTTAATAATGGATATTTCATTTAATCTTTATTTGAATAGAGATTTTGGCATATCTCTCGAAATTTGCCAACAGTTTAGAAGATAAAGGGTAGGGAAAACCTACATGAAACCAATGCACCTCATTTATATTCGAAAATATTGTCACTATATAAATTAATATTTTGATGTTTAACATTGAAAAAAATTCAAATTGTAGTTTTTCAGATTAAAAATTTATAATAATATGTTGGAAATAGTTTAATACTTTCAGTTTTCAGTCCATTCTCTTGGCGTGTCTCAATCACACAGAATTGAATAAAAACTCAAATATAATAACAGTTGGGATTTTAAGTTATATTAACATTTGTTTCTTCAATATGCCATAGTAATATACTCATTAAAATATACTACTATTTAATTTTTAAAGTAAAATTTTATAAGCAAATTCGACCAATATTCCTTAGTGGTTAAAAGAAAAAATGAAATTGAACCATTCGGAATATACATTTCAAATATACTTTCAGTGCAGACAACTTCATATTCCAACCTATATTAGAAAGTCAAGCACATGCATTTATATATAACATTCGATGAAACAAACCAGGAACACTCTCCATGGATGTTGGAACTGCAGGTTGTAAAACTGGCATAACTCGATTTCCGATGAAGTTTCTGTTTCAGGGTGAAAAGTATTATTACTGAACATTAATTATGAAATTATAATCAAAATTATCCAAAACCATCGAAAAATTTTAAATTTTGCCCGTGGATCAAAATGTAATGATAACAGTTTTATCACATTTCATGAAAATTTGCATCAGTATGTTTCGAAATGTTTGAGAATATGCACCACAAGCAGTGGTAAGTGGACTGAAGAACGCTATTAAAGAAGAAGATGAAGATATATATATATATATATATATATATATATATATATATATATATATATATATATATATATATATTATATATATATATATATATATATATATATATATATATATATGTGTGTGTTTGTGTGTGTGTATGTATGTGGATCTCTAAGATTTCCACAGATATGTAAATCTGGTACGTGCAAAGTTTTCAAATTTCATTCCGTTTCATCGAGTTTCTCGTTGAATTCATACGACAAAATCGCATTTGCCATGTTCACCAGGTAACACTTCACCAACCTCACACTGTAGTTGAAGTGCTACCGCTTGAATGGAAAATGAAATTTGACCGAAATGGTCATGAACTCAACAAGAAAGCAGACAAAATGGAGTGAACCCATAAATCTTTGGAATATATATGTATGTATGTATACAGTGTGGACCACCAAGAACTGCATCGATCGATATCTCAGAAACTGAATGTAGGCAAAGTTGGAAATTTTGGAAACTTGCTAGATTTCTTGGGGCCTATTCAGCTAAAATATTTTCATTTATTGGTCATTTCCGGTTAAACCGGAAATAGACCCTAAGTCTATGCATTATGTCCTATACCTAAGTATAAGCGTTTTTGACATATTCAAGTTTTTATGTCAAAAATGACGATTGCAAGCCCTAATATAATTATCAATTGTTCCTATAAGGAAGCTCTTAATTTTATTTGTTATACTATTTTCATCTCCAAATTTTCAATCCAATACTTAGCTACGCCGTTCTGATGAGGACCAAAGAGTCCGAAACACGTGTCAACGGCTGCTTCCATATAAGCGTTCTATACCGATAATTCTGCTCTACTTTTTCAATATTTTCCCGCGACTAATTTCTTTGTTGTTAGATAAATAGTAACCTATTATTATTTTTTTCGAACATTACGTGGGTAAAGGTTTCTGTAGTTTCCCTCACCTTCTGATGATAACAATTTTGAATGTTTATATTGGACTGATTAGCACATAATAAATAAAGTCGTCTTTGTCTATTCAGGTTTTTTCAAATCAATAAATGTCAAAGAAATTTCAATTTTTTCGAATGTCGTAGTGAAACATCAACTTTTTAATAAAATCGAGTTTTTTAAGATTCAACCAGCCTGTTATTGCTAATAATTATCAAGAGATTAAAAATAGATCACAGGCAACAACAATTCAAATAAATATATATATATATATATATATATATATATATATATATATATATATATATATATATATATATAAACCATAAGTAACATAACATCTATCTGTTTTACTTACTTGTTCCTTTCACTTGATGGTACAACTCTACCATTACCCTTATTAATATGCATATCTCGAACATGTTTCACTAAGCGAGCAAGATTAGGAAAAGGCTGTAAATTTTTTTTGTTATTTCTGAGGCAGTTCTTCCACTGGCAATGCAGTTCTGAATCTGGGTTTGTTTGGAAATAAGCTTGCACGTGTCCTTGACATTCCTTGTCTTTAACACAATGTTCTAAACAATCAGCAAGTTCCTCAAATTGAAAATCACATTTATCCCAAAGACATTCATAGATCTGCAAAAAATTAATATGTGTTCAAGACCTCGTCGGAAGGTACCCTTATAATTGGTTATGTCCTACAATTATTATCTACAAAATACTCTTTCGATAGAGAAGAAATCAATTGGTGAAACATTTTTGGATTATATATCACCGTATGAATATAATGAGAAACTGAGAATGTTTCATTACCAGTTTGACAATGTTGAACATCTTGTAACAAAACATTAATAGCTTTTTAATGAATAAATTTTCACATAGAGGATTGAAAATTTGTATCTGAATTGAATGTGTTAGGAAATTGGTTTTAGAGACTGTCAACTTCCTTCCCCACCGCCATTTGTATGTAGAAATTTCATAATTTTTTTGTAATTTTTAAGGTTTCGCGCAGATCTACTTTCAAATTGATGAGTTGGTGTTAGGGGAAAATATGACGGATCTCTGCTGATCATTTTTTATTTATCTTTATTCACGGGACAAGCCCCATACATTAAAAATTACAATCTGTTTATGGCCAGAAGCCTACAAAAATACAAACTTGATTACATAAAAAAATATTAAGTTATTCAATTCATTCAAATTTTAACAATGATTTTGATAAATTTTTTATTTTGTACAACGAAAGTGTGTTTGGATCAAACCAGTCTACGATTTTATTACATAACGTAAATATTCTATCAATAATTCTCTCTTTATCTCCCTGACGACAATTGTTAGGTTGAAAATCATAAACATTATGACGAAGGTTTCGGGGGGGTACATAAAAATTAAATTGACTCAATATTTCAGGTACATCAATTAAATTGACCAAAATTTTATACCCAAAGATCACATCAGCTCTATCCATAGCTGATTCAAAATTTGAGATTTGAAATCTCTGATAAAGGGGAACTAAATTGTGATCTGTAAACGGAATTTTCATTCCAGTTCTCATGCTTCTTTTTAACAATAATACACCTATTATGGTTAAAGTAGAGGGGTGCAAAATCTTAAAAGTCGCAAAAAATCATGAAATTTTTAAGATTTAATTTTCCCCCTATAACCCTCTAACTCAATTTATAGGAGCTGTAGAATATAGCAAAGGTATCGAAATCAAGTTTTTCTCTCCTTAACCGCTCCAAATTGCACTATCTGCAATTATGGCTTGAAAAACCCAACATAACGAATTTAAGCTCAAGGCAGCAGCCTTCGCATTTAATTTGAAATATATATATATATATATATATATATATATATATATATATATATATATATATATATATATATATATATATAATATTATATACTGGTGAAGACCCTACCTTTGCGACATATGTAAATATTTGACAAATCATCTCAATGAATGTTTAAAATAATGTGGAGTGAATAGTTCAAATTTGATCAATAGGAAATAAACAGAGAAACGAATGCATCATGAAAAGTTAAAATAATTTACGAATAACTCACCATATCGGGATTAGGAGGAGCTGATGGGCTTGCACATTGTTGATCCAATAAGAGGTTTGCCTTAGTTTCTTCATTGATTTTAGATGCTCTCTCTTCCCATATTTGCTTCTCGTTAGCTGGTAAGGATCTCCATTCGACACCAACGATTCTACTTATTTCTCCAAAGTTAGATTCTGGATTATTTTGAACAATTTGCTTTCTATATTCTCGTGAGTAAAGTATATATCCTGTAACGACTTTATTTTTCTGGGATTTCTGAAAGAGAAGTATTATTACAGATAGCGCATCCCCTAATCTTTATTATAAATATGTCTATAATGTACGTTATTTTTACTGATCTGCTTAAGGAAGCATTGATAAAACTCATATATAAGAAAGGCGAACCACAGAGATATAGACGAGATATAGCCTTCTACCAAAGCTTTCTAAAATACTGGAGCTAACCATTACCACTCAACTGGTATCTATCATACCTCGTAAAAGACAACATCATATCACCTTCTCAACATGGCTATGTCAAAGGAAAATCCACGTAGACGGCAGTTTTTGAATTAATCTCAGGAACTCTTGATGATTTGGAAGATTCAAATATCACAGTTGGTTTCATGTTGGACCTGTCAAAGGCATTCGATACCTTGTCCCACAACCTCATTCAAAAACTACATGCCCGTGGAATAAAAGCAAATGAATTGAATTGGTTTAAATCATACCTAACAAACCGAAACAAAGATTAATGATCTCGCATAATGAGGAACAAACAATATCAGAAGAAGAATTCACATAACTAGGAGTACCACGAGGAAGTATATTAGGCCCCATCTTTACTATCTAAATCACCTCTATCACATTTATTTGATGAAACAGCTATCAGAATAATAATTTATGCAGATGACAAACTTCACTGTAAGCGCCACGATACTTCCGGAAACGTGTAAATTGGTTAAATGAATCCTAATACAGGCTAACAAATGGTTTGAAACAAATAGTTCATGCATGAACTCCGAATAGACAAATGCCATCCCATTTGAAATGGCACATTCGGATTTTCAAACATCAGCCATCAGAACAAATATGATACCACAATCTAACGAGAAGAGGAAATAGGATATGAAAGAATCTATATTATACGTAATATCAGGAAGAAGAATCAAAAAGAAAAGAATTTGATGTAGAGGGTAACTTAAGATCTAACAAACCTACCGTTCCATAGTAACATTAAGGAAAATAACCAATCCATTTACTTGAAACCAACAATAACCAATTAAATTGAAGAGCTGTCAAAACATATGAAAAACAAATACACCTGTGGTCAAGATCAAATACCAACATCCATGATAAAATCATGCCTAAAGGACACCAAAGAAGTACTATGTTACATCGTCAACAATGCTCTAAAATATGGAATATTCCCTGAACAATAAAAAAATGTCGCTGATAAACAGCTACAGACAAATAGACATACTTCAGAGTTTTTCCAAAATATTCGAAATAGTAGTATACGCAAAATTGATGGAATTCTTTCAGGACTGCAAACTTTTAAAGTCAAACCAGCATGGGTATCTGAAAGGCAAATCAACTACTACAGCCATATTCAATTTCACACAAACTATAATTGAGCAACTCGAAAAAGGAAATTATACCCTGGGGATGCTATAAGACCTCTCAAAGGCATATGACTGTTTGAATACCAATATCCTGTTGAAGAATCTGTGGAAATATGGCATTAGAGGACCGGCGTATAGATGGCTGCAAGCATTTCACAATGATAGGGAAATGGTTTAAGAAAAACAAACTCGTACTAAATAAAGAAAAAACAACAAAAATTCTCTTCAGAACAAGACAGGCAAGTGCTAGAATATCAGAGGAAGCTGAACTAGGCAACATCAAATCAAATCAAATTTATTCACTAAATGTTTAGTATTACAATGTTTTTACAATGCTCTTAGATAATGTATTTAAGATAAAAATAAAAAATACGTTTATAAATCATGTCCCTGCAAGGCCAAAACAGCCCATGTGCAGCGAATTAACATTAACAAGAGATGAGTTAACCTTAACTTTAAACCAAGGTAATGAAAAAAAGATATCAAAAACAAAGAAGGATAAAATACATAAACAAAAGAGGAATTATATAATTAAATAACTTTTGGACACCAAAAACAATGGAAGAAGTTTAGGAGTAATTATTTTTAGTTTTACTTTTTATTATGCGCTTTATAGCATTAAAATTATTTGTTGTGCTTGGAATCTCTATTAAGTTAAAGATTTTAGGTCCCTGGTAGTAGAAAGAATTTAATGCCAGGGTAAGCCTAACTCTAGGCAACTGGAATTTTTGAAAACCTCTAGTACTCATTAGAATTTGCATATTTAGTAAATGTCTGTATTTGAATACTGCAATTCCGCAATTTAATCTATAGAGTGCATCAATATTTAGCACATTTAAAAGCTCAAACAATGGCTGTGAAGGATGTGTTCTTTTCTTTTTTTAAATTACCCTTAATAAGCATTTTTGTAATACAACCAGAGGATATAAGTTGGTCTTATATGCTCCCCCCCACACACTTATTGAGTACACTATCACAGATTGAAATAGTGATAGGTATATAGTTTTTAAAATATGTGTTGGCAGAATTTCTCTTAACAAATAAAGCTTGGGTAACAAAGAATATAATTTTTGTTTTATATTAAATATATGTGATTTCCAAGTCATATTTTGATCTAACGTTAAGCCCAAATACTTGATGTTGTCAACCTGCGCAACTGTGTTACATTCACAATTTCTAATATTGCAGTCAAGTTCGTGAAATATTAATGGATGTTCAAAAGAGAATGAACCACGAGTAGCAAAATTAACATAATTAGTTTTTTTTACATTTACACAAATCTTATTCAAAGAGAACCATTTTGTTAAAGTATTGAGATCTTGTTGCATTTTAATTTGTAGGATTTCTTTGTTCTGTTCTGCATAAAAAAGGGCAGTATCATCTGCAAAGGTAAAAATTTTTCCATTCAACGTGGCGCTACAAAGGTCGTTAATGTACACTAATGTACATAGTTCAACCATTAGTAAGATCATCTAAATTTCTCTTGATAAACTTTTAAATTGGCAAGAACATAACCAAAATACTACTGAAAAACTGAAATCCACTATATATGCTCTAAGAAGTATTTCATATGGATGAGACGACACTAAAGACTTTTTATTATGCCTTTTTCGAGGCAACAGCTAGATATGGAATTGTTTTTTGGAGATCCTGTTCCGATATTCAAAATATCTTCATGGTCCAGAAACGGGCTATAGCTATGAGAAACATATACAAAATGAAGATGAGATAATAAATAATGTTCTATTTGGAATTCCTAAAACTAACTGGATTTTTGCAATATCTATTTGGCTTAATGTGCCTTCAATTCAGTGTCAAGTATTTGTGTCATCAATTCCGATTGTCTTGATGTTTTTGAATATATTTGAATTTTGATGTTATAGCCTCTCATCTGCCAAAACCATATAGAATAGAAAAGATGTCAGAGAAGATGTTTCGTCTAATTTATTTGTTTCTTTCTTGGATATTAATGATTAGTACGTCGATACATCTTTTTGCGTTAGATAAAATTGAAATTATTAAAATTCAAAAACTAATATTAGTTGATATTTTGTTCTTTAACTGTGTTTCTGTGGCCTATTGAAAACATTGTTATTATATCGTAAACATTTTGCAACTTTATTCGATGAAATCATTTTCATCCATCCTTTCTATCATGTTAAAATTTTGTACATATGTGGTTTTTATATTTTAATTTATAAATTTTTTAATATAATTCGTATCAGTAGAACGCTATTGTTAGAAACATTAAATGATTTAGCTAATAGTCAATACAATCAAATGAATTATTGTTGAAATTCAAGTCAATGAGTCAATAAAATTTTATTTATATGTTGGCATTTACTGCTTAAATACTCACTGATTTTTTAAATACTCTAACTAAATTTTTATTATAGCCTTCAATTTAAGTATAAGAAAAAATATTGCTTACCTTTTTTGAGGTCAAAGGTGTACTTGTAGTAGTTCCTGGATTAGGTGTTACAGGAGGAATATCTCCTGACCCAACAGAGGGAGGTCCTCCATCCATAGAATCTTCAATGAGTAGGTCCATATCAGTCATTTTTGTGAGTTGAGGAGATGATGCAACTTCCATAGGTGTAATAGTTGGCTGTGGTTTAATATTTTCTAGGTGACTTTGTGTTGAACCTGGCCCAACTTTAGGTGGATTAATAATTCGGGGAAAATAATAGATTTCATCCTCTGTAACTGAGGAACTATGTACGAATTTCTTTAGTCCTTCCACTGGCAGTTTCCGCATTTGTCGATTTAATTCATCGTACATTGAACAGCAGATGAAAACATCATTCTCTGGAATTTCAGTTGGACGACAAGAAATATAATCATTGTATTCTAGCACTGCACATTTGCCAACAATGCCAACTATTGGATGTGTGTCTTCCATTGAAGATAAAAATACTTCCTGTTTATAAAACACTTTAGTTGGAGAATGAGGAATTTCGGCAGGTGTTACGAACCAGGGACCTCGAAAATAGCATTTTCCACTGAAACATGTTTTAATAATTTTCGTTTGTTATGGTCCAGTTTAGAACAGTATATATATATATATATATATATATATATATATATATATATATATATATATATATATATATATATATATATATATATATATTTTATCAGTTATAAACTTACTCAGGGGTATCCCAAATACTGCAAATTTGTGCAATCATCTGTCTACCCCCGTCAGCAGCTACATAAACAAAATCTCCAGATTTTACCACACCGCTGCATATTGTATTATACTGTTCATAATATGTGTTACCGTTATCAATTTCCATGTCTGAGTAACAAACGATATTCTGAAAATAAATAAAATTAAAAAAATTACATCCCTGTGAAGCAAAAATTATATATATATTCGAAATTGCCTAATATTAAATAAAACTTCTGAATAGAAACTCACTGGTTTTTCTTTTTCAATAAGTCTCTCTTGCTCCAATAGTTCCGCTAATTCATCCTTATGTTTCTCAACCCGTTCTCTAAATACCGACACTACTCGCTTGGGCTCTAGAGGAACTTCTCTGGCTACAAGTTTCATGTTTGGATTCTCTGGGAATATTTTGATTTTCTTGAAACACCTGGCTCTGGTCGAATATCGAGATTCACAGACATATATGTCTTTATCCTCATATCCTGAAAATACAACAAAACTCTTCATTAACTCTGCTCTATATCAAGTACCCATTTCTTTAAGCAATTTAAATTGTTTTCAAGCCTTCCAAATTAATTATGCTTGGAGATATACTCGTATGTATGTCTGTATGTATGTATATATGTATGTGTATATATATACATATATATATATTCATATATATATATATATATATATATATATATATATATATATATATATATATATATATATATATATATATATATATATATATATATATATACAGGGTGTCCCACCGGGAAAGAACGCGATCTGTATATGGAAAACTACACATAGGAAACTTTTGAAAATTTGACAGTATACTAATGTTGATAGGGGCAACTCGACTAAAATATTTTCAAGATGGTGGTACTTCCGGTAATACCGGAAGTAGATGCCAACTTGCTTATTTTAAATTGGATACCCTATATATTAATACATTTTTAGATTCTACGCAAGATTCTAGGCAGATTTTATGTATTATGTCCTATACTTAAGTCTAAGCGTTTTTGACATATTTAGGTTTTTATGTCAAAAATGTCGATTGCAAGCCCTAATATAATTATCAATTGTTCCTATAAGGATTCCCGTATTACTTACTTTGGGGTGGATTCCTTATTGAAAAATACTTGCTTTAATAGATTTTGTTTAGTATTTGGATAACTAATCATACAGGGTGTTCGAAAAAAAAGATCTAAAATGAGATTGAGAAAACTGACAAAAATCAATTTTTTCAAATGGAAACCCCCCATTTTTCTTATTTTTTAGTATTTAGCATTTAAAAAGAAAGTAACTTTGTTTGAAGTTATCTATACCTAAAATTTGAAGTTTTCGAAATATTGCCAATTTAGTATTTTAAATGGCGATTTTTCGTTAAACAATTAGATCTAGGATAGCCACGATCGTATTTGACATTTCAAATCATCGTAATGGCACCCCGGTTAAATTATACAAACGAAAATTATTTAAACTTTTAAGGCTTATCTGAATCATTCTCATTTAAATGCTGCACTAATGAAAATATGGGTAGCATAGGGATGATATTTGTGTTTCCGTAATTTCCGTAAAATTCTTAGAACTGACGATTTAGATAAGCCTGATTCTAATGCTATCTGCCTTGAAGATTTTGTTGGATATACTTCAAA
This sequence comes from Cynegetis impunctata, assembly GCA_030704885.1. Taxonomy (NCBI): domain Eukaryota; kingdom Metazoa; phylum Arthropoda; class Insecta; order Coleoptera; family Coccinellidae; genus Cynegetis; species Cynegetis impunctata. The sequence continues at coordinate 266,614 of JARQZK010001489.1, read as the reverse complement.
ATATCCCAAAATTGCTATTCCAATATTCTCATTGTTAACAACTGGTTTCTTTTTGTACACTTATGCCTTTACGGATACAAAATTCTTAAAGTTTTCTATAATTCATTTAACAGTATTTGGTGATGGGTTTTGTTCATGAGGATATCGGGTATCAAATGATCTTGAAATAATTTATCACATTGTCCATGAATAATAAATGAGTTTAAATAATCTTCGTTTGTATAATTTAATCGGGGTGCCATTACGATGATTTGAAATGTCAAATACAATCGTGGCTATCCTAGATCTAATTGTTTAACGATTAAATGCAAAATCGCCATATAAAAATTTTAAATTGGCAATATTTCGAAAACTTCAAATTTTAGGTATAGATAACTTCATACAAACTTACCTTCTTTTTAAATGCTTAAAACTACAAAATAAGAAAAATGGGGGGTTTCCATTTGAAAAAATTGATTTTTGTCCGTTTTCTCAATCTCATTTTAGATCTTATTTTTTGACCACTCTGTATGATTAGTTATCCAAATACTATACAAAATCTATTAAAGCAAGTCTTTTTCAATAAGGAATCCACCCCAGAGTAAGTAATACGGGAATCCTTATAGGAACAATTGATAATTATATTAGGGCTTGCAATCGTCATTTTTGACATAAACACCTGAATATGTCAAAAACGCTTAGACTTAGGTATAGGACATAATACATAAAGTCTATCTAGAATTTTGCGTAGAATCCAAAAATGTATTGATATATAGGGTATCCAATTTAAAATAAGCAAGTTGGTATCTACTTTCGGTATAACCGGAAGTGCCACCATCTTGAAAATATTTTAGTCGAGTTGCCCCCATCGACATTAGTGTACTGTCAAATTTTCAAAATTTTCCTATGTGTAGTTTTCCACATACAGATCGCGTTCTTTCCCGGTGGGACACCCTGTATATATATATATATATATATATATATATATATATATATATATATATATATATATATATATATATATATATATATATATATATATATATATATATATATATATATATATATATATATATATTTATATATATATATATATATATATATATATAATAAGTTAATTTGCCCTCAAGTGAACAATATATATCATAAGAATTTTCAAATTTTGGTTTGATTGGGCCGATACTTGTTGTAAATTAATAAACATATTGAAACAATGGTAAAAAAATAACAATTTACACATTTTTTATAATAAATGTGTTAATTGTTATTTTTTAACCATTGTTTCAATATAAGAATTTTCATACAATTTTCATTCAAAATAAATTTACACTTGCGTCCAAATAAAAACCTCAAATGTACAATGTACACCCATAAAGCCTGTGGCTGTCTATTGGAAAAAAAGATTTACTGCATACTAAACATTACCGCCTATATTATATAATTCACAAAGATATATATATATATATATATATATATATATATATATATATATATATATATATATATATATATATATATATATATATATATATATATAATAAGTTAATTTGCCCTCAAGTGCACAATATATAACATAAGAATTTTCAAATTTTGGATTGATTGGGCCGATACTTGTTGTAAATTAATAAACATATTGAAACAATGGTAAAAAAATAACAATTTACACATTTTTTATAATAAATGTGTTAATTGTTATTTTTTAACCATTGTTTCAATATAAGAATTTTCATACAATTTTCATTCAAAATAAATTTACACTTGCGTCCAAATAAAAACCTCAAATGTACAATGTACACCCATAAAGCCTGTGGCTGTCTATTGGAAAAAAAGATTTACTGCATACTAAACATTACCGCCTATATTATATAATTCACAAAGATAAGGTATCCGCGAAATAGCGCACTATCACAGCAAAACACAACATCACAACAATACATTAAGAGGAAAAGAGCTCATCCACTGGGCTAGCATCTTCGCCCAAAAGAAATATATTAATTCTCCGTTTAAAGCAACAAAATGAAGGAGAATTCAATATTTTTGCAGGCAGAAGATTCAAAAATCTCGGCGCTCAATATGCTAAGCACTTGAGACCGATACTCTTTTTTGATGGAATAGTCTTTATTTTAGAGGCCCCAACGCCTCTCGTGTAATATCCGTGGCACTTGATTTTTAATGAATTCCCTATCCCTATAATAATATGAAACTGCTCTCTTGAAGTATAATTTCCTCAGATCTAATACGTGAGCTTCCCTGAACAATAGCTCCGAAGGATGAGTGCGTTCTCTCTTGAGTAAAATTTTTAGAACTGTCTTTTGAAGAATTAATAACTGTTTTATATAACAGTCTGATGCTCCACCCTATACCAGTATACCGTATGATAATCTCGATTCTATTAGACCGAAGTAAAACATACGCAACTGGGGTAATTCCAGAACTGAACTGAGACATATACATCTTCCCAGAATAGAACGCAGAGTTCCTACAAGGGATGTGATATGGTGATCCCATCTAAGGTGACAATCCATAGTTATACCCAGATACCTGACTTTGTGTGTCTGTTTCAGTTTTATATTGTTTCCTTGGTTATTAATGTTTATTGTATCATACTTAGGAAGGTGATTGACATATCTAGACATAGGTAGGTAGTATGTCTTTTCAAAATTTATTGTCAATAGCTTGCGATTAAACCAATCAAAGACAATAGGTAAGTCTAGTTCAATTTTATTCTTCAGGTCAATCCAGCTTTTTGCTTGATGAAAAATGACAGTGTCATCCGCATAGCTTATTATTTCTCCAGTTGTATGGAGATTAAGTAAGCTATTGATATACATAATAAACAGCACTGGTCCAAGTATGGTACCCTGCGGCACCCGCAGTTTACCTGCCTGGTTGAGCTTAAATATTCATGGATTTTTACACATTGCGTTCTTTTATTAAAGAAAGATGCAAAAAATGCATGCGGGGCACCTCTGATACCCATGTCCTGCAAGGTCTCCAGCAGCTGCGAATGATCCACAGTATCGAACGCCTTAGCAAGATCAAGAAAAATTGCTATTGCAATTTTTGTTCAAGGCCTCATACATTCTGGAGACTATATCAACTATCGCATCATTTGCTGATCTATTTCTCCTGAAACCATACTGTCTGCTGGATATAACGTGATTTGCTTCCAAGAACGAGTCTAATCGGGACTTCAATATTTTTTCTAAATTTTTTGTAAAATTAGTGATAAGGGAGATTGGCCTATAGTTGGACAGCACTCTCTCTCCTTTTTTGTGCACTGGTTGTATGACTGCCATTTTGAACTCATCAGGTCATGTTCCCTGTTCCAGTATTTTATTTATAATGTGGCTCAAAGGTTTTGCAATTTCCTTCGATATAAACTTCAAAGTCTCAGAGGAAATGTTGTCTATGCCCGGACTTTTACCAGTCTTCAAGCTATGAATGATGCCAGTTACTTCTATAGAGTTTGTAGGATTTATATATATATATGTATATATATATATATATATATATATATATATATATATATATATATACACATTTGTACGTAAATTACTTTATGCTACTTGAATATAGTTATGGGTTGGCATCATATTATTTATAATGAAAATGACTAGGTTTAGAAAGAAATTAGTCTTGTTTATTTGAAAAAGAGAATAGTCGACTCAAGGCTAGTATTAGCTGTGATCTGATGCATTAGGAATAAAACCCTTTACCAATACATGTTAATTTTTCGACTCAAAGTTCTTTATAAGCATTACAGTGTAGGCGTGGATAGAGAACTGTTTCAATGAGGTTAAAGTAGCTTTAAAATGGCTCAAAAGATCTTAACAGTTTTAGCTGTGGTCGAGGAAATATTATGTGAGTGAAATGGAATTGTATGAAACATGTAACAAAGTCTATATCACTTAAGATATCTTGTTATATAACAGTTTCAACAAGGATCATATTTATCTGTAGAATCATACTAATCTCACTCCTATTAAGGGCAAATATTTTCTCTATAATCACTGCATATAATAATATTTACACAATTATGGACATACCCATTACATTGAAATTTCAACAAATTCTATATAAAACAGTCTGACATCAGCGATTTATTCATTGTTAGTTACATTTGTGACAAAAATAGTGAACGGTTAAAAACAGAACAGAAATTTGCATATCAGCTAAACAATGAAAAAAAATTGGATTAGAAAGTTACCTTCGGGTTTCATAGTGAAGTATTGCTTGATACTCATAACACAGCATCTCTCTTTCACTTCCTCTAAAGGAATGGCCACATGAGTGTCAGATTTGAAAACTTCCTTTTCCAAAAACTTTCTAGTTGTCAAGTGGTAAGTTTCTGCAGGTCGTAGATAATAATTTCCATATAACATCTGTTGTCCATTATTGCTCCACAATCTTTCGATGAGCAGAATATGAGGTTCACAACCTGGGGAGAAAAAATTAACATGTTTTTATGTTCAACCCTTTATTTATTAATATTTATAATAATTTTATGCAAACAAAGGGAATTCAAAGTGGAATAATAAGTGTATTATATATCTTTCAACTACCGTTTTTCAATTGATTTATTGGTTTCAGTATAATTTAACATCAATCAAAGTGTAATATGAATAAATACTTCATAGTGATGATGGACAGAAATTTTTGAACAGTTTATAACGAATTCGATTTTTAGTTAGTGAATCATTTCACAGTTTCTAAAACTAAGTCAATTGGAAACTATTGTATTGATAAAACTACTGAATAATATAGCTCTAAGGATTAAGAGACAGCAATAATTAACCACAAAAAATTACAAGAAAGCAGCCTAAGATTTGAGATGCAAATATCAAATTAATATCTCAATTAAAAGTGAAAAATACTTATCTTAAATTACATAAAAATATTAAATTTATTTGCTTCATATTGTGTACCAAAAAATATATAACAAAACTAAACAGTTCTGATGACATGAGATTTATAGGGTTGCCATCCGTCCGGGTTTCCCCAGATTTGTCCTAGTTTAGGGGGCGTCCGGATGTAGAGTTTTTTCGCTAGGGTCGCAGTAATGGAGGAAGGAGAGAAACTAGCTAAATACACATACGCTTTCTTCTCTGATCAAAATAATGTCTAATTTAAAGACTTGAGTTGCTCCGACTTTTACAAATTCATGATGAAAAATAAAGACATTTTGGGAAAAATTGGCAAGTCTGAAAAATTCCAAGTTAATTTGAATTAGTAAAAAGAACTTGATATTGTTAAAATTAAAACTTGTTACTTACTTTTGATTTATAGTTAATAAATAATTTAGACTTTTGGGTACCTACCCTATCTAACCGAACTAGATGACCTATCCTATAATTTACTATTGCAATGTAGAATCTAGTCTATTTGATTTTTTATCTACCAAAAATTATAGTCATGAGTTGTTTTTTATTTGATGAACCCAAAAAAAAAGAGAAAACTGTGTATAATAGAATTTTATTTGTTTTTTGTTGTTCTGTTTATATGGCAAACAAGCGGTTCAAAGTTTAAATGAATGAAAAAATTAAAATATAAACGATGTTTTATTTTATTCAAAATAAGAAAAATTTTTACGGGGTGTCCGGGGAAAAATTTCGCAGAAATGTCCGGGGTTTTTAAAATTTTTGTCCGGCATCGGCAATTTAGGTGATGGCAACCCTACATGAGAAGCATGATACAAAAAATATAGTTATTTGTTTAGTTATATTATATTTCAACATAAGCTTCTAGAAAGTAATTGCATAGTTCACGATGAAATCAGCCCTGAAGTATGGTAAGAAGAAAGTGTTATCATGACTAATTCGCTAATCATGATACAATTTTAACAAGAAAACATATAATAAAGCAGTAAAAGCATATACAAATTTAATATTGTTTACTTTCGTCTTTAACAATCTGCACATAAAAAAATACTCAGTTTCCTGACACAATTCATCTATATTCTCAATATTTTCATGAATTATAATATTTGATGAAATAATTGCTAGAATGAAAGTAGTAAAATGGAAAATGCATTTAGAAGTTTGAAAAATATGTTTTCTTGGTTTTTTATGTCAGTCACAAAGATATTATTTCCCATCAAACTATATTTTTCAATATAACAGGACCAGTTTCGACATATTGAAAAAGTGTTGTTAACGAATCAGTGATTCAGTGTTTGCTATCGACCCTATTGACAATCAGAATGAAATAAGTCTTTTATTTAATTTATAGCCAGTCACAATTATTCTTCTATTTATGAAAAACGTGTTGTTAACGAATTGGTGGATCACAGTGTTTACTATCGACCCCATCGCTAATCACAAACATCAATATTGAAACAACCAGGAGAGACAAATTATTGGCTCGGCAACAATCCTCAATTTTAAATTGTTGAACAAACTTTTAAGTTGACTCAAATCTTTGTAATTCTTCTAATTAATATATATATATATATATATATATATATATATATATATATATATATATAAATATATATATATATATATATATATATATATATATATATATATATATATATATGTTATTCTATTATCAATCTAAAGATCATAATTCTATCCCCACACAGGATATTAAGACCATATGTTTTTGCAAACATTCAAATAGTGAGAAGCTTTATGTGAAATAATAGTTATTGTTATTTCAAACCTAAAATAGCAATACGTACAACTGCATAGATGGCGTTAAATTCAAACAGTTTCTTGTCCAGTTATGAACGGTGTGAAAAGTGAAGATGCTTCCGCAAATTTTAAATAATTCATCACCATCCACGCGTGCAACAAACAATTTTTCATTCATGAGATAAAAACGAGATAACATTGGTCTAAGATATTAGTAATCAAGTGCTAATTGAGTAATACCATAGAACATTTTACTCTACAAGTAAGTCCCCTTGACTTTATTAAACCTGGGCATAATAATCTTTACTATTACTTTATATTCAAGTCAATTCAAGGGCAAAGGAAAATTTGAAAAATTGGCAGCTCTGAAAAGGGAATATTTCACAAAAGAATATAGGCCCTGGAGATGTTTTCATAAAATTTCTACTACTGGATAAATGAAGTTTTTTCGGTTTTCTAAAGGAATGAATATTCTTTCACAAGAATACTTACGAAAAAATTATATCAATTGGCCACAAAAAAAAACTACATAGAATTGTGTTATATCGAAATGAAATGAGTCAGTGAAGAAACCAAAACAGAAAACATTATGAAGTGATCCGATGTTATTCATATGTGAAATAAAATAATTTCTGAGTTATTAATATAAATCTTTATATATAAATATGAATCCTTTCCACCCACTTACAATACTTAGTTCAAACATTCAAAATGCTCAACTGAACAATATGAAAACTGAAACACTGGCTCTAGACATAAATAAAGCATTTGACAGCATGTGGCACAAGGGACTACTATATAAATTAAATATACTAAAGACACCGAAGTACCTAATAAAGATAATTAAAAAGTTTCTAGAAAACAGACAACTAACAGTAAGAATACACAATACAACATCCAAATAATTCTCCCCAGAACAAGGAACACCCCAAGGATCCCCTCTGTCACCGATACTATATAATATATACTGCTCCGATATATGCTCTGAATTCAACCAAAATCAGTATGTCTTACAATAGGCAGATGACACCCTACTAGTATCACATGAAAAAACATTACAGAAATGTACTAACAAAATACAAGAACTCATGGACAAAACGAACGCATGGTTTTCAAAGTGGCGCCTAAAACCAAATCCTAAAGTGCCAATACATTATTTACAACCGTAGGATCACACAAAATTCACCAACAATAACAATAAACGGAATGAATGAAACACCAGCATCTTCTATGAAATACCTGGGAATTTTGTTTGACAATAAAATAAATTTCAAGCTTCACACACTGTCAATAAAGAAAAAAGCAATAAATAGAGCAAAACATTTCAGACACCTAACATACGGGAACAGAGGGATAAGCCTTAAAAACGCAGTTAAAATATATAAAACAATATGCAAACCTTTGATAGAGTATACACATACAATCTACGCAAACTGCAAATCATCAACGCTTAAAAACATAGAAGTAGCAGAAAGATCAGCTCTTCGTACAATCACTAGAATAAGACATTCACTAAACAGACTACACAACCCCTCCAATGAGCTACTATACGCAAGAACAAACATAGAACCAATCAAAAATAGACTTCACAAACTGAATCAAAAGTTCCACACAAGATTAGACAAAATGGAAGATATTTTACCACTGTTCCACTCCACTTACAACAAGGACCATACAAGAAGAAGATTCCCTACAGACTCTTCTTGAAGCACTAACTTGAAATGAAATATGATTGTACATTAAACAGGCTGAAGGACCCAAGGTCGATAGCCATTTGTATGTATGTATGTATACATATAATAAAGATCTGTAATTATTATTATTATTATGAATCCTTATTTCCCTTGGTCCCGCCATCACGCTTGAACGGCCGGACCGATTTCACTAATTCTTTTTTTGTTGTGTTTTTTATTGCCGGAAGAAAGTTCTTATGAAAGAAAAAATTAAGAAAATTGCCCGGGAAATTAGAAAATCTCTATATATAAAAATAAATCCTTATTTCCCTTGGTCCCGCCATCACGCTTGAACGGCTGGACCGATTTCACTAATACATTTTTTGTTGTGTTTTTTATTGTCAGAAGGTTCTTATGAAAGAAAAAATTAAGAAAATTGCGCGGGAAATTAGAAAATCTCTATATATAAAAATGAATCCTTATTTCCCTTGGTCCCGCCATCACGCTTGAACGGCTGGACCGATTTCAATAATTCTTTTTTTGTTGTGTTTTTTATTGCCAGAAGAAAGTTCTTATGAAAGAAAAAATTAAGAAAATTGCGCGGGAAATTAGAAAATCTCTATATATAAAAATCAATCCTTATTTCCTTTGGTCCCGCCATCACGCTTGAACGACTGGACCGATTTCACTAATTCTTTTTTTGTTGTGTTTTTTATTGTCAGAAGAAGGTTCTTATGAAAATTCTTAAGAAAATTGCGCGGGAAATTAGAAAATTTGAGAATAATTAAAAACAATATAAAATTATTTCTAAAATTCTTTTTTTGTTGTTTTTTATTATCAGAAGAAGGTTCTTATGAAGGAAAAAATTAAGAAAATTGCGCGGGAAATTAGAAAATTTGAGAATACTTAACCACCATATAAAATTATTTCTAATCTATGTCAGTTTTATTTTGCCATGACTTAGAATAGAAAAATTCATATTACTCTCAATTGTTTACCCTTCTACGATCAACCCCTATTTTTGCATCTTTTAATTTTTTTAAATTTTATCCACAGATCCGCAATAGGGCTGCAAAATGGCAATCGAAAATAACAATAGTCGGTTTGAGAATAGGTCGTAATATACTTTTCATACTCCCAATGATTAACATTTTTGCCGGGTCAGATAGATTGATAGATAGAAAGATAGATAACTAGATAGATAGATTGATATATAGATAGGTGGATATACATCGGCAGATTGAATAGATAAAAATAATTTATATGGCAGAACAACGTTTGCCGGGTCATCTAGATAGATAGATATATAGTTAGATATACATCGGTAGATAGATGAACAGATAAAAATAATTTATATGGCAGAACAACGTTTGCCGGGTCAGCTAGTAAATTAATAATTATGAATTCAAAAATTTCATATAAAACTTCACGAAACATTTACGTTATTGAAGGTTTAGAACTTTCTTCTATCTTAGATCTTGTATTGATTCAGATGAATTTTGTGTATATATTTATGAAGTTGATAGCATATTGTAAATTTCGAACGGACAAACTAACCTTTTTCCTTTGCATCCATGTATACAAAGTCGCCAACTTTGAAAGTCTGCTGATTACAAGTCATAGATTCTCCAACATTTATATTGTTGGTTTCTTTGATGATAGAGTCATCTGAACTTCTCGTTTCCGTTTCTTCCTCCAAAGACTCTTGTAGTAATTTAACTTGTTTCAAAGATTCGACTGCAGCAAGCAAATCTGATAGAGTATAGTTCAAAGCTGTAGATTGCAGAAGTTCACCATGTTTACAAAGTTCATCCCTCTGCTTAATAAAGTAACTTTGCATTTCTACAGAATCTTCAAATATTTGCGAATCTGTTCTGGATAAACGCCTTGCTCTATCTAAGCAAGCAAAAAAATCATCTTGAAAAATATCAAGTCTTTTATAAAGACCTTTATCAAGCCTTCGCTTGATTAAATCCATTGATAATGCGCGAATCCTGAAAATAGATGTAGATTGTTACTTATTTGACTTTTTTTTTTAGCAATAACAGGCAATCTGAGTTTAAAACCCTACTTTATTAAACAGTTAAAGTTTGGTTACAAAATTCGATACTTTCTTAAAACTTTCGGAAGAATATAATTAAATCATTAAATTTAATGAAACACAGGTAAGTATTTGTCTCATTTTTCTTGACTTTTCGAAAATTCATAAATTCCTCCAGGTAGTAAGTTTTAAAAAATTTTCATGTAAATTAATGTAGTAGGAGTATTTCTAACTATAAATTGTCACACACGTCTACTACTCTGCAAGTAATTACACAGTCAACTTTCAAGTGTTATTGTTTTCATTTGATTCACCTTTGTGCAGTGTAAGGTTACTTCGATATGATATGATCATTGTATACTCTCAATGTTAATATTCGTAACTTATACCTTCATTATAAATTTTAATGTTTATAATTGAAATGAAAACTTTTAGAAAATCTGAAGATAAATAATCTTGAAATGCTTTGTGAATAAAATAGTGAATAATCAGCCCTCTGTTACTGCTGCACATCCTATGAAAAATATTTCTCTTAAATAGTTCAGCAAAAAAATTTTTTTAAATATATATATATATATATATATTTTAAAAGTATATTTGGCAATGTATATTTACACATGTTATTACATCATCAAATGTAATCAAATATATTATACAACAGAAAGTGGTCCCCAATCGGCCAGGTTTGGTCGGTCAAGGGATCATGAAAAGTGTGTTTGATCACATGTTTACGACATTCGTGGCTTTTTCAAAACTTTTTAAAAAAGCCACGAATGTCGTGGCGAAACGTCAACAGCATTTAGAGCTTAATATATACATCTATTGAGTTACATCTCTTACATCTAGGAGATAATATTATTCAACCAGAATTATAAAATAAACAATCAAAAAAATAGTTAAAAATAGGTTGTATTAATTTTGTACTTTGGACAAGCACCAGTTTTTAAGTGAAAACTTATATTTATTAAAACTTGCAATATTCTTCACAGTCGCCGGTTCTTCATTACAAGCTTTTATTGCTCTATCTATTGGGTTAATGAGAATATTATTTGTTCTAGGCTTCTGTATGTTTTGTTCATGTTTATGTCTTGTATCATGTGTGTGCACTTGATTTCTATGGCTCATTTCAGTTGAGTATTCACCAGTTTATATATAAATTTACATTGTTCAATTTTGAGAATATTCTCTAATTCGTCGAGTTTTACTTGTGGATATACATTCTATAGTCCAAGTTGAATAAAACTTTGACCACCCTATTTTGTAGTACTTGAGTTTTATTTAATGTTGTTATTCTACATGTAACCCATATTGTTATCATGTATCTATAAATGCTTAGAAAATGAGCATTGTATTTGACTTTATCACCTATGTATGATCTACATATATAAATCATATGAGTTATTTTTTGTCTAATCTTTTGTGTATATATATATATATATATATATATATATATATATATATATATATATATATATATATATATATATATATATATATATATATATATATATATATATATATATATATATATATACATATATATATATATATATAACGGTATTCTTTTGTTAATGACAAAGTAAAATATCATTTATCCTCACAGTTAGAATCAGAATGAAATAGGAAATACTCAAATCGGATTTAGGAATTCCTAAGTGCAATTTTCGTTTCACCACGCATTAAGTAGTGCTTAAGGAAGATAGGAAATTCCTAACATTAGGTTAGTTTGATGGATCTGCCTAGAGTATTTAAGAAATGCTTTAACTCAAATTGTTTGGGTTTCAATTGTTATCGAGGTTGATACATGTCAATCTTGAAAATTTTTTGTTGTTACTTAGTTTTTATTTCGATTATATAACTCATTTGTGAATAAGCCAATAGAATCCATTAATTTTGCTTAGTTACTGCGTATTGATAGGTGAATATACCCTTGACGACGTGATATAATCGTTTCGCCTCGTCCCTCGTGTCAAAATGTGAAAGTTTTCATGTGTAGACGATGTTTTGACGTTTGTCAAAAAACATTAATATTTTTTATTCGTCATATAATCGTAACGAATACCAACTCGAGCAAACGAAAATAATCGCTATAATGACCTCGTCACTAGATTTATTTTTTTTAAACATCACTCAAGCTGCGCTCTCGTGATGTTTCGCAAAATACGTCTCGTGACTCGGAAGTATAATCGATTATTTTAGATCTATTATATCTGATTTTTTTTTCTTATGATTTGATGATGATCAATCAGAACGATCAATTCAGTTAAGTTACCTTGTATAATTTCGATAATACCTGATTATACATAGAGTAGCTCTACCAATCGAAAACTAACAGGACCGTCAAATTTTGACGTTTATCAATAACTGTTCAGAAAAGAGTTGATTGGGAGATTTTTACTTAATATACTCAACAAATAATCGTATCAAATACAACGCGTACTTCAAAATAAAAACGGTTATACATCTCAAACTTCCTGCATAATTACAAACCGTGTCAGTTTGACAGAATAATCCTCCAGCTTCGCGGTCGGATTATTTAAACTGTCAAACTGACACTCTTTGTAATTATGCAACCAGTTATCGATGTATAACCTGATTATTTTGAAGTACTTATAGTATTACTACTGAAAATATGCTAGCTGTTCGTTTTGTAGAACGTCTCGAAAGTTTCGATAGTTCATCAGAGTCTGAAAATGAACGGCCCCGAGAACAAGTAATTCATCTGCGTACCAGTTATTTTGAGACATTTGACGAAACTGATTTCTTTCGGTTACAAACAAAATACAGTTTCTTTTTTTATTAATCACAGAATCAGTCCATTCAGTGCATACAATTTCATTGTGTATCTGCAATAAATTCAGTAATTTTAGCTTTTTTCCTTCCGTATAATTTGCTCCCCTATCCTTTTTTTCCTCCATTCTGACCAATATGAACAACTCAGAAATCACAAGAATTAACGTAACACGACAAATAAATTTAACATTTACATCCAATTTGGGTTTATTTCCATAGAAATATAATAAAATTATTATATTTCTATGGCTTTTTCTCTTCTTTTCACTATCCTTGTCTAATTTACAGGTTAGAATTAAACAGTGGTACCAATTACATATACAAAACTTTCCAAATCAAGTTTTTAACAAGGTATTTCTTAACTTAGGATTTCTCAGGTTGGTGAAATTCGATTTAGGTAAGTATCGAATTTAGGTATTTCCTATCGTAGGAATTACATAGGTAGGAACTTTCTTAAATCTAGTTGGTGAAATCAGGCATTAGCACCTTTAAATATATTACATTTACGAAATAATGCTAAAGCAAGTTTCTATTTCAAATATTCGTAAAAAGTTCATTTATACATAATTAAAATATATAACTTATGAAATGAAATCAATACTAACTTTTTTCCATTCACTTCATCATGCTCAGGTAATTCAGCCAAAGAATCTGAATAACATCTTTCATCAGCATCTTGATGATTGTACACAATTGTGAACAAATTGAGCAAAATATCATTGACAGCGGCCGGCACATCCGGAACATTCTCATCACTCTCCTTTAGCTGCATCTTGGTTTGAACACATACTCTCTGCAGTAGTAAAGCATCCTTATATATTTGGGAATCTGGTTCATTGTATTTGCAGGCATTGTCAAACATCAAGATGAAATCTGAAGCTAAGTCATCAACAGATTCATAGCAACTTGTTTTGAGTTTATGTGCTACTTTTTCCATATCAATAGGGTTTTTTATTACTTCAAAGTAATCGGGGTAATCCTTAAAAAGATAAAAATAGATTTTAAAAAAACTTAAAAATCTACGGCTAATAACTCATCTGATGCATTAGAGGCTACCAAGAAAAGTGATAAACCGAATTTGATAATATAATTTCAGGAAACAGGTTTAAAATATTCGTAAACAACATTAATCATTCAAACAGAAATCTCCTTTTTAGAGGACATTCCGCGAAATAGTCTAATCGATTATTCGACTAAATATCGTATTTTGACCCAGAAAAATACGTCGAAAAGGGAGCCCGACGTAAACGCCTGTAGGACGAAACGGTCGCGCGAGCAAAATTCGAAAATTCGGAGCTTTTCGACAGGTTTACCCAACAACGTCTTGAGTATAAAGACTCAGGACTGATTTGTGACGTCATCGCCTGGCGGCCGAGCGAACGCTGCGTAGCTATCGGTTCTATGTATTTATCAATGTTTCAAATTCATTTTCCGACTATTTTCAAGTAGTAAAAAAATTAGTGAATCATTTAGTATTGTAGCCAACAAAGTGAATTAAGTTTTTCTATCGATATTTGCCATATAGTATATAAAACCAATGTTTTTAGTTCAATATAATCAATATCTTGAGGTCTCGCTAGAGGTCGAAATAGTTTTCTACTTTTGATAAATTGTTATTTTCCGTTTCTTACCTTTATCTAAGCGATCATTTTTCTTGCAGCAGTAGTTTTTAATCAATATATTTGAGATACAATCCAATAATATACCAACAATGGTTTTAGAAGAATGAATGTCGCATGCTTCGAAATGAAGTAGGTGATTTTCTTTACGAATATATTCAAAAATTAATTTAGATAGAAAAGTTCTTTGGCAAAATACGTTTTGATTATTTTTTGAAATATTATATATGAATTTACGACAATTTGAACTACTGAATCTTGGGGATAATGAAGACCACCTCGATTCAAATTATTTATAAGATTGAAGTTATCTTCTACAATGAGTTCTTCATTATTATAGATCAACAAATTATGACACGAGTGACATTTTAATTTTTTCATAGCGATGTGACTGCAATATCCTCCTAAATAAGTAACCACAGGCATTTCTTTTGCTATATTTTCGATGTCAGGATCTTCAATTGACAAAGTACTTAATATCGCATCAATTTCATTCGAATGAAATTTGCTACTGTCCTCATCAATAATCAGTTCATTGTTATCAAGTACAGACAGTGACTCATAGAACTTTTCAATTTCAAAATTTCCAAAATTACGAGATTTCAACGTGAGTATTGATTGAATTCTAAGTCTCTTTTCTGATTCGTAAAGTTGCCGAATTGAGATATGATAGTGCCCTCCAGCTAACTGCCTATATTTTCCAAATCTATCTTCTAAATTATCAGTTTGTAATTTTCCTAGTAAAATATAATTCAAATGTAGTTCATCAAAACAATACCTAACAATTTGAAGAATTCCATAAATTGTATGACTCATAGCAGTATGTGTCTGTCGTGTTAATTTGTTGGTAAAGTTTCCTAATTTCCAAATATCTAACCACGAAAGCATATTTTCCAAAAACTCAATTTTTTGATCGTTCATTTTACTTTGAAGTATGGGCTCTTGAAAAGGATCGCGTAAACGTTTACCTTTTAATGGTGTTTTCACATTGACAATACTCCACCACTTTATTATAACCCTGAGGAATTCTGCTGTGTCTTGTGAATGAGGAATATCTTTCTCAAAGCTAACTAACCCCTCAACAACAAAAAGATTGAAAATTTTTAATGCTAGTTTAACGTTTTGTCTTTCCAAATTAGATGGATACAAACATTTTAAATTTAAACCATGACCAAATTGAAATACTTTGTTTGACTCTAATTCATGCAGTTTTTTCAGTGCAGGAAACCATGCACATCTCTCCTCACTCGTTAAAAAGTCGGGATAAGTTAGTGCTTGGTTGGGTTTTGAGTTGAGCCAATTGTTGAAAACACACTTTAGAAGATGAACGGAATCAAATAAAAAGAATAAAGGCCGTTTGGAATCTACCGGGTGCCGGTATACAATGCTGAGTTCCTTTTTTGGAGAAAAATTAGACATAGCTTTTCCATTAATCGAATTATTGTCACTAAGTACGCAGAAAACTTTGTAGCCAATATCTTCTAAACGAGTAATAATTGTCTTTAAAAAGGTGAATAGCAATTCATGATTAATTTTAGATATAGGAGCAACATGAATAACTTCCTTAAAATCTGAACAAATGCTTGTAATCATGAATGTATATGCTGATGTTGCTAATGAATTATTATCATTTATTGCTGCACCTACAACATTGCCAGCTTCATAATCTAAATATGGATCAATGTGAATTTCATCCATAAGTAAAGTTACATGTTTATCTTGGTCCCTTAAAAATTTATAGATATTTTTTTGCATAGGTTAAAAAAAAAATTTTTTCATCCACTCGTGGGTCAGTTAAATAGCTATTACAAACTCCTTTTACTGTTTCTGGATGTGGCAAAATTATAGGCCAATGACTTCTTACGTATCTATAAGCATGAGGACTAATTGTAAATACTATTGAACAAAAAATCTTAGTGTTCGCGAAATATCTATACCTTTGCTTCGACATTGTTCGCAGTTTCAGTTGCTCAGAAATAAATTGAAGCCCTTGTGATAAATTGTCATCTTCTATTTTCAAGCTTATAAGAATGTTCGCAATAAAATTCAAGACGTGGTGGACCTTTGACATATTTGCTTTTTTGTCTTCATTATCAATTTTATTAAGATCCATTATATTGGAAGTGTCATTTTCTGTTTCTAAGGGAATACTCGCCGTTGCATTATCAATCACATTAAGTAAATTTTTTATTTCGTCCAAACTACTTGAAATGAATGGGGTCTTTACTTTACCTACTTCAACACTTATTGATTGAGCATAACAATAGGTATTTATTTCTAAATTATCGCTTATAACTACTGACCACGTAATTGAAGGACCCGGCGTGTAATCCAGTTTAAATAAAGTTGTTCTTGTTTCATCATTTATTATAAACCACCCTTTTTCTAAATTAAAAGATTGAACTAATAAATTGAATTCCTCGAAAGTTTTGTAAACAGTACGCTTCATATGTTCTAAATATTCATTTTTGCTGTCCTCAATAGCTTTTTTGAAACGGACTTCGTCCAATACCTTTAGTTTTTCGTCTTTACTCTGACGATACTTCACGTCTTTTGATAAGTACTTTGGACATTTAGGAAATTTACTTGGAATGCTACTATCTTTGAGTCGTGGCAAAGCTAAACTAATTGAAAAGATCTCACCGGTTTTCGAATCCTGTTGTGATATGTCCCTTATAAAATCCTGACTTCCATAATGATTTTCACAAACCAGACTGTTATTGTTCGGCTCAAAATCATCACGAGGTATTGCACATATCCATTTACGGCGAATCTCGGCATTTTTAGGAAAACGAAACACTCGCACTTTGTAGCGTTTGTGTAACTTCTCCTGCATCCAGGCACACAACACTTATATGGCATTTTTGAAACACTTCACTTATAGCAATTAATTCAAATGCATAAGCTAACTAAAAGAATTATTTGTGGAAATCAATACAAATGAGCAATTTTTTGAAAAGCGTCTTAAATCAATGATCTAGTTTCCAATAGAACAAGTGTGCGAAGCGATCGTCAACACGTGCGGGGTAGGTTTCAACAGCGTTGCCACACCAAATAATACTGGGGAATATTAAATATTACTTCAAATTTGTGTTGAGTTAATGGAATTATATTTTTTCTCAAATTTTAAGTATGCTTCTTGGTAGAAAATTTGGACAATAACAATTAACACATAAAGTGTAACACTTAGGATTATAATATTAAAACAATATTTCATTATATCTTATATCTACTCAACGTATAATTTGGCTATACTGGCAACACCGCTACGTAGGCCATGTGCCATGCAACTGCACCGTAAAATGTTTAGGCCTACAGGCAACTACGTCACGATGAAATCTGAAGGGAGAGCTGAGTCCTTATCTCAAGACGTTGTTGGTTTACCGCTTCATATCAAATAGAAAAGGTTCGGAAAATGCCCGAAATCAATGTTTAAAAAATTTTAGATTGAAAAAAACGCCGCCACGTTTCACGATGTCTTTTTCACGAAAATAGACAAATTTTGATCAAAATTTTTTTTCTACTGAGGAGAGATTGCCATTTTCGGCCTGATGTTGAAATTTTGATCGGAAGAATCATTTGAGAGTACCGAATTTTCAAAGATAAACAACACTCCAGACTGCCGCAAAATGTCCGAAATATGTGTTGCTCAGGTTCCGAATTCGATGATAACGGAAAATTTCCGTTTCAACGGCAACGAATGCAAGAAGATGCAATGAATCGATTATTGGTTCGTTAACTGGTAAGGTGACAATTCTCCCACAGTCCACATTTCCTTGATCGGTCTCTATTTCATAAGCTTTCGAGTTCACTATAAAACCAAAGACATGGCTGTAACCAAGATATCAAAATGAATAAAATGATGAATTGCTTGAAAAACAGAGGTTCTAGCTATGAGTTCAAGGTTTATAAAACTGCAGGCTGCCGATCACTAGGGATATTTTCTCTTATGTTGAAATCTATTATTTTATATAGACGACAATCAAACATGCTCATCAATTTGAATAAGATTTATTAATCTTCTATGTCACTTCCTTCAATTCAATTAAAAAACGAAGATAAGAACGAAAAACTAATTATTTTATAGATACTTACATTTTTGGAAGGCAACTTCATGAATATCAAAGCCAGCTGCCTATTTGCCTTTGGTTCTCTATAATCGCGTATAGTATCATATAACATCCTCAAATTCTTATCAATCGGAGGATTTGGCTTTTTCGCTCGAGCTCTAATACAATATAAAGGAATTAAGATGAAAGAAATTAATAGAATTATGATACATTTAAGTGAACAAGGCTTGCTACTTACATTCTTATTATACTTCTTTCCTTCTTTTCTGGGGTGGCATAATTAATTTGTGCCACTTTTTCTAGTAAATGCTTCTCAAGAATATTTGAATCTTCATATATTGGTGAATTTTCTTCGTTATATTGACGACAATTAGAAAACATTAATTTGAAATCTTTTATCAGGTCTGCTTCTGTACTATACTGCTCAGCTTTAATTTTAGATTCGATGTCTAAGAAATCAATTGGTTCTAGTATAACATCATAATAATCTGGATAAAGTTTTTTTGAAGGTTTCTCCATGAATCCTAACATAGGTTGTCTACCGTCTTCGCACTGAAAATTATTAATATTCAAATTTTGGATTGATTGGGCCGATACTTGGTGTAAATTAATAAACATATTAAAACAATGGTTAAAAATAACAATTTACACATTTATTATAAGAAATAACGCATGCCGCACGTTTCGGTGGAACTTCACCTTCTTCAGATGCTAATGGCAAACTAACTATGATTCTCTGTTATATCGAAAACAAGAAATGACAAATTATGTAGAAGGGGTAAATACAAAGATGGTTACAAATAATTATTAGAAAAGGAAAAACCAATTCTGAACTGCTAGTCAGATAGTTCGGTAATTTGGAAAAGAAGGGGGCTTGAAGTATGATCGATTTGGCTATTCAATAGGAGACCGGAATGCTTGTATTTATTTATCTGTAATGATTCTAAAAAATAGTTAACTATTTGGATTCGAAAATAACAAAAGTAGATAACCAACATAATTTTTCAATTTTTCGCAAACCATCGCACACTGATAGCGTCATACATAGTACTTCTCTACATCCTTTCCAACACAAAATGGCAGCTTTCAATAGTATGGTACATCGTTTAGTAAATATTCCACTTTCAAATGCCAATTTTAACATCGAGAATAATATAATTAAACAAATTGCCGTAAATAATAATTATGATCCCAATATTATAGACAATATGATAGATAAGAAGTTTTTCAAAAATGCGATTAACCAGGTGTACCCCCTTACTAACAATAATATCAAATACAACAGCCTCACTTTAATCGGAAATTCAAGTAAAAAACTTAAATCTCTCTTATCTAAGCATAACATTAACATTGCTTATCGTACCGGTAATAATTTAGGAAATCATATAAAAAATAATAAATCCAAAATTCATATAGATAATAAATCAGGAGTTTATAAAATTAATTGTGGCGATTGTGATAAGTTTTACATTGGTAGAACTTTCAGAAGTTTTCAAACTAGAATTTCAGAACACAAACGTAGCTTTGTTAATCAGAAGTCGGATTCACATTATGCAAACCATTTAATCCAAGAAAATCACACATTCAATTTCGATTTTAAAATATTAAATACTGAAAGTAAGGGAATTAAACTTAATTTTTTAGAATCATTACAGATAAATAAATACAAGCATTCCGGTCTCCTATTGAATAGCCAAATCGATCATACTTCAAGCCCCCTTCTTAATCTTTTCAAAATTACCGAACTACCTGACTAGCAGTTCAGAATTGGTTTTTCCTTTTCTAATAATTATTTGTAAACATCTTTGTATTTACCCCTTCTACATAATTTGTCATTTCTTGTTTTCCATATAACGGAGAATCATAGTTAGTTTGCCATTAGCATCTGAAGAAGGTGAAGTTCCACCGAAACGTGCGTCATGCGTTATTTCTTATAATAAATGTGTAAATTGTTATTTTTAACCATTGTTTTAATATATTAATATTCATGTTTCTAAAAGTATCAAATACATAGTCACTAAAATACCAAAAAATAACCACAAAAAATATAAACCAAACCGTGATTATTATTGAAACATTGAGAATACAGATAGTGAAAATTAGAATTAATTGAGAGTTTTATTCATGGTATGAAGTGGGGACTACAGAGAAAAAACAAATATTGTGAATATCTTAAAATCACATATGTAAACGCTGGATGAATGTGAAGAGCTGAAAAAAGGTGAACAAAGAAGATATACAAATGGTAAATTGGTCTCAATCTCATATTTAAACAAATAGATAACAGATTTTCTATGCTGGAAGGAAAATTACAATTCATAGGAGCAAAATCAAGTTTTAATAAAAACTTGAACTAAACTGAACGTTATAAGTGAAACTGACAGTTCTAATCTTAATATTTTGAAGAATAGTAAACATTTTCTTGTAACCAAACTAAGAAATAAAGAGCAAAGTAGCACATATGCAAGGGATGATTTTAAACAATACGTTAAACCAGCTGAAGTCAAAATTGTGATTTCCAGAGTTCCTTTAAGTGAAGATGGTAGGGTAGTTATTTGATAAAATAATGAAACGGTACATGTCCTTCAAAACAAACATAAAACATTATAATGTGAAAGAAAACATATAGCAATCAGATTTGGTGGATACTGATGATGAGGGCTCAAGATCTTGATGAAGTTACGGTATCTTGTAATGGAGTGATCTTTTTGGACGATACAAATATAAATTTATTATATTAGTGACAGGGAATACTGAGATGTTGATTGATATTGTATGTGTTACCTCTGATGTAGTTGAATATAGTAAAAAACAAAAAGCTCCTTATCCATATCACAATTTCACAAGTTTTGATGAAGATGTTTTTGTTTCTGATGCAACGTGAACATATAAATGAGTTATAACTAAATGGAATGAAAAAATTAATGAAATTATATTAGCTCTCTTAAGTGTGTATTAAGCGCACCGTAGATATAATCTAAAATGAAATTATAAACCATACATCACCTATAATAAGAATCAATCGGAGACGGATGACACTGCAATACAAACTATTTACAATATTGAAAAT
This sequence comes from Cynegetis impunctata, assembly GCA_030704885.1. NCBI lineage: Eukaryota > Metazoa > Arthropoda > Insecta > Coleoptera > Coccinellidae > Cynegetis > Cynegetis impunctata. The sequence goes on along the minus strand of JARQZK010001489.1, from coordinate 244,731 downwards.
AGAAAAACAGATTTTTTATCTTCATATTATGCACTTCATAAACTGTTACATCAAAAATTCTAAAATATTAGATAAGAAGATCTAAGGAAAAACAGAACCGATCCCGATTATATGTTCATGATGTATGAATTATTAAGAGTAAAAATTTTTATTATTTTTTACATTAAATGTTATATGATAATTGAAGGTCTTTATTTTAACTTCAGGAAGTCAAACTAAAAGTTTCTCCACTTAATTGGGAACCATAATATACATCACACATTTCCAATATACTCCACAGATTCACTTAAAAAATATATAAACAATCTACAGCTTAAAAATAAACAATCAGCTCAATTAAACATTACTTTGACACTTCATTTGATTATCTTTCAACGCTGCAAGATATATTCTCTAAAACAATATTAATAATTTGCGGAATATCATTGTATAACATAGAACAATTATATGAAAAGGAACGTTCGAAAAATGAGGTATTATGCTTAGGATAAGTGAGCTGGCCTGCAATGCTGCTCATATTGACATAATGACATTCAGATCTAAATATGAGTTCCTTAAATAGATAAAATGGCTCACAGGACTCGGCAATTTTTTGTATTAAACAAGTCCAGTGAACAATGCGTCTATTCTTCAGTGTTAACCATTTAATATCGTTGATGTAACAAGTACAATGCACTACGTTTTACTGGACAAATTTATCTTATACATGAGTTCTGCAGTTTATATGCATATTCTTGATCGAGGCATGGCGCATATACGACGTCTCCGTAGTTGGCAAAGCTGAGCACCATTACATATTACATCATAACAACATCGCATATAGTTAAAAGTAGCACAGAGAAGAAAATGGCTGTAAATGTGCATATACACTAGTATTAATTTTGAAAAATGTAATTGATTAAGATTAATAGGATATCATTTCGAAACACTCACAGTAAAATCCAGAAGATGCTTGGCAAGAGCATGCAGTTTCTTCTTGAGTGGAATGGTATCTTTTGACAACCTCCCTCTAGTGGGAGTTACAACTGTTGTAGGATTCTTGGGTTTAGGGCCTGGTTTTTTTCTACATTTTTCTTCACTTTCCAGTTCACTATCCGTGTCCTGAAAAAGCCCTTTTTCAAATACCCCTTTGTGATCTTGTGAAACATTTTGGAAACCAGTAATGAACAGCTAGAGGTTAGGAATACCACAATTAAAAAATAAACTAAATGAAAAATGATCCAATGAAAGATTATATTCAAAAAGTAATTAACTGATGAATTAATGCATGTGAATAAGTGGAGTGTTAATTTTGATAAACATGAAATACAATTCAATATTCAACACTTACATTTCGATTTTATTTATTGTTATGTAAAGCAACTAGATATCCATATGGTAATCTTTAGTAGGATTTCCGAATGTCTCGGAGTAGCTGTTGAATTATATGCATAAATTGCGACTCATATATAAAAGCTTTTCACAGGAGTGTGATGGCACACGATATATTGATCTCATATGAGTTAATGAACTTCATTGTAGTTGAAGTTTATTCAGATAATTTTATTGCGAAATTCAGTTTACCTGAGGAGTATTGGGATCTGACATGGAGGCGGAGCTTAGGTGAAACGTCAAAACATGGCGTCTCAAAACCAGTTTTCAACACGAATTACATGAGAGATTTGAAAGTTTTTTGAGTTTTTCCTATAACAATGTTAGTTTCGAGCGAAAGTGTGAAGCTTTATGAAGGTGAAAATTTACTCCAGCAACAATGTGCGAAAAATGAAGAGTATTCGAGGCCTGGTATCGTGAACTTTACTGATTTTTGCTTATCTATTTTGATTTGATTTAATTAGAGGTGTAAAATACCTAGTCTAAATCAACTGTATTTGTTTAAGTGATATGAAATTATCAATTCGAGCTTTTTCATGCAGGAAGTTTATAATCGGCCAGATATGATGGGCAATTATCAATAAACATATTTCAAAACTTTTTATAGATGATTCTTTATCACACTCTATAAATCAATTATTTCTGAAGAAATTTGGGCAAAATATATTCGAAATTTCACGAAAAACATTTATTTAGTAGTATACATGGATTCAATGAGAAATCATAATGTTTCATATAATCAAATGTGGTTTTCATAATAAAACACCATCAACCATAATGCAACTCAAGATGTATTAATAATAATGAATATACAAAGAAAAACTTTTTCATTCCGTGTGTATTCTTCTTATAACTAACTTCAATCTAATAAGCATCATATACATAAATTTGTTACTCCATCATTTCACTTAATCTTCCATGAATTTGTCATCTTCTAAGATCGAAGAAGACATATTTATCGTACCACATATCACTGTAAACGTTTCTTCTAATAATGCCAATAAATTTCCAGGCAACACAGATCCAACAATTTTAAATGTTTTGGCTGCTGCATATGGAATTTTCATTAATAAAGGGAACTAATCAAGTATCAATCATAGGGCTTAATTACCTGGAAGAATGTGATTTTCTTCTGTGAAATGCAAAGAACACACCGTCATTCTAGGAGTTGTGTGATTCTTGTTCAGATTGATTTTCCATACCTTCAATAAAATCTTTTCCTTTCCTCCAAAATGACTTTCTCTCAATACAAAATATTTGTTTGGCTTCGGAAACCGATGAAAGCTAATACTTGCATTTGTATATGCTTTAGAATTACAATTTCTCACGCCACAACACTCTCTAGACTTGCTGATTCTACGTTTTGCAAAATTAACACTTTCCATTATTCATTTTTTGCGACCTTATTTGTAAGAAATCAAAAACTTGACATGCAATCACATATGTTGACGTTGGAAATAAAAACTTCATCCATCTGGCCGCCAGAGTTCGCCAGCTGACATGTCAGATCCCAATATCTTAATGCCTTGATTATTTTCACAATTGACTTGACTCTATGAGTCTTGAGATGATCGGATATTTCAACTGAAAGTAATTTTAGTTTTACTATTTTTTGCACAGTTGACACAGAATTCACAGAAAATAAAAAATTTTTCGCAATCTGACATTGCCAACTCAAAACGACAAATAATTTACAATTTCTTCAAAAGTGTACATATTTTTTGCTTTCTGAATGATGCTAGGCATGGTCCTCAAGTGATTCTCGTTAATAAACCGTCTCACTTCAGAAGCTGTGATGTACCAATGCAACAATTTTCGTGAAAAGTTCTCATTATATCCATCATAGTTTTTCAGATTTGCTCATTTTATTAAACCTTTACCAGAGCGATATTCAACTTGTCCCATAAGTGTATTTTTCTTCCAGATCGACTTTTTCGCTGGAAGATAACTCTCAGAAGAACGTCTATGAGTTGAAATATAACAGGAATTTATAAATTATAAATATTTAGTCTTAAACTAGCAAGATAAAGAGCATTCCTACTTCCACTTCATCGTAGTGAAATTTTTTGAAAGTCCTTCGTACACATAGATCTGTTCTAATTCTTGGTAGCATTGAGTTTGATTTAATTAATGTTTTAAAGCTTTCAATAAAGGAAGTTACACATGGAAATTTGAAGATTTATTTTCAAATAGTCGCTCTATCTTATTAAAAAAATAACGTTATTATTTTAGAAAATTCAATATCTGTCAGTTTCACAATTCAACTATTGGATCGTGAAATCGTCAAAACTTAAAAAATCGCAATTTCAGCAACCGTATTCCTGAATATTATTAATGGAAACCAGTATTCCTTTTATAAACTTAAAATTGCTTATTTATTCCCGATTACCAAATCCTTGGAATAAGATAGTATGAATTACTTAAAAATAAATGTCTATATACTGGAGAGTTGATGATTGACCATATACAACAACCAATTTCTAATCATTTTTAGTTTAGATATTAGATTTGAACGTATATTTAACTACAGATGATTCGACACTTTCAAAAGTTGCTGTATCGATTTAAATTAAAAGATTACTTGTGTTCCACGCAAACGACAAGGAGGATTTAGTTTCCGAGTGTCGTGTTTTCTCTTGGAAACAGAATGAAAATTTACTCATATGAAGGGGGATTAAATAATACTTATTATGATAGAACTCCAACTAATATCGCGCAAGTTGTACGAACAGCTTCATATAGAATATTTCGGAGATCACTTGTAATGTGAGATAGTATCCAACATCTCCAGAATAATAGATCTCTTATTAAAAATAGCATTACTCGTGTCGCGGCATACCCAGGGGCAGACATTGGGTCAGATCACAACCCCGTTATAGCCAATTTGCTATTTCGATGTAAACTAATAGCAGGAAGACCCAGCCCACGCAAACCCAACATCGGAAGTTTGAAACAACCTCACATCCGGGAATCCATGCAGGAGGAACTCCAAATGCTCTGTGAAAAAAACCATCCTGAACGAGAGACGTCTCCCGATACCATCTGGCACAAACTAGAATCAAATAAACAAGTGGCCACCCAAAGCATCCTGGGTCATATGGCAAGGCCAAAAATCAAACCTTGGATGACCGAAGAAATCCTGGACAAAATGGAACGTCGCCTTGCCAAAAACGATCAAACAAAATACAAAGCCATAGATAAAACCATTAGAACCAAAATGAGAAAAGCCAAGGAAACATGGATTAGTGGGGAATGCGAGGAAGCTGAGAGATTACTTAATCTGCACGACTCATTTAACTTCCACAAAAGGGTCAAACAAATTACAGGATATAATAAACAACTACAACTACCCTCTCTTAAAGATGAAAATTGAAAGCTCGTTCTGGATAAGGATGGGCTGCAGGAGATTTGGAGACGCTATGGCGAAACCCTTTTTGATGATGCCCGAGCAGAAGAAGCCAATAACCACCAACAACAACTAAGCGGGCCGGAGATCTTAGAGTCGGAGGTTATCAAGGCAATCAACTCAACAAAAAACGGGAAAAGCCCTGGACCTGACAACGTATACGCCGAAGTCCTGAAATGCACTAATGTGAAACAGCTAACCTATCTCTTTAATCAGATATATAACACCGGGCAAATACCTAAAGTCTGGCTCAAGTCCACATTTGTCACAATACCTAAAAAACAAACCCGAAAAGCTGCGATGACTACAGGCTTATAAGCTTAATGAGCCACGCACTTAAGGCATTTCTGCGCATAGTTCATGCTAGAATATACAAGTGTGAAGAGATGAGCGGAGAAACGCAGTTTGGCTTTATAAAAGGGCTGGGTACTAGAGAAGCTCTCTTCTCGATGAAGCTTCTGGTCCAGAAATGTTATGACCAACGCCAGAGTATTCATTTACTATCAAATTTGACAATGTAAAACATGACCTTCTGATTAGTAGACTTCGAGAAATAGGAATCGACGATAAGGACGTTAGAATTATAAAGCAGCTCTACTGGGGACATTCTGCGGAAATCCGAATCAGAAGAGATCTCAATCAACAACATTCGATATGCAGATGATACTGAAATCCTGGCTAATAATCTAGAGGATCTACAGGACATACTGAATAGAGTCTCCCAGGTAGGCGAGCAGTTTGGACTGAGCATTAACATCACAAAAACTGAAATGATGATCAGCAGCAGACAAGAATTTAATAACAGCAATCTTACAATCAACGGTGAAGCAATTGAAAGAGTATCAAAATTTAAATACCTGGGAGCTACCCTCAATGAGAAGTGGGATTGTGATGAGGAGGTAAAAATACGAATCAGAATTGCAAAAACCACGTATCTGAAAATGAAAAATATACTTCTCCAGAGAACATTACCGGTTTGCCTTCGACTGCGAGTTATCACGTGCTATATATGGCCCATATTGTTGTACGGAGTAGAAACATGGTCACTCAAGGTCAGAACACTGAAATGAATAGAAGCATTCGAAATGTGGACACTACGAAGAATGCTTCGGATCTCCTGGACATAACTCATGTCAAACGACGATGTCTTGCTGAGAGCTGGGGCAGAGAGAGAGAGAGAACTCCTGAATATAGTAAAACAACGAAAAACGTCTTATCTGGGCCACATACTTAGGGGTAGCCGATATGTTATGCCGAAACTCATTATCCAGGGCAAAATTGAGGGGAGACGCGGGCCGGGACGTAAACAACATTCCTGGCTCCGTAATATCAGAGAATGGTGTGGGATACCGGACGCGGGGTCGATATTTCGACATGCAGAGAACAATACACTTGTCATTCAATAGTGGATAGGGGTCCCCTACGTGCAGACATGCATAAGGGACGAGAAGAAGAAGATTGAAGCAGTAGATACTTAGGCAATGAAATGGCGCATGAGCAATCTAAGTACGAAAATAAGAGAATATGTTTACTATTCTGCTTGCGACCATCTCAGCTCGCGCAGCTATCAGCAACGCGAGCCGCAATTTTGTTAAGACAGCGTTTGAAGTTACAAGCATAGGTATTTTTTGCGATTTTCTTACTTTACAATCAAAAGTCTATCTTTAATAAATTTACTAAGTGCAAGAGTTCATCATAATGCGGCTCAAATATTCTGAAATTATAACTGATGACTTCCCATTCTTCACTCACATCAGCCTTATTTGTTTTGGTAGTCTGCATACTTTCATATGAAATCAGCTCAATAAAATGTTCAAATGTGTTTTATATTTGTACTTTGTGCTTGATGATCTTTTACTTACGAAATATAACTGCCTTTATCATGAAATATAAATAATAATAATAATAATTATAGTTTTTTAAAAGTATCAGACAGATTAAGAATTACTGTTGTCAGTCTACATGAATAATATTTTCTCTTCCAATTAATTTCAAGTATTAACGAGTCGTATTCTCTTTAAATAACACTAGATAACGCTACTTAATTAGCAGTTATTCAATTGATCTTTCACTTCTTTAAACATCGACGTTAATAATATTTTAATCTAAGATGAAGTGCCGATACATTTTGTATCTATAATTTCCATATCCTGTTTAAATTAACATAAAGTTGAATACATCATCCCATTTTCATCAGTACAAAATTCTCTCGATTTATTACCGTTGAAATGGATCAGTATATCAAAATTTAACTACCACACTTCGATAACTGACGCTTGGAACCCAATGAAATGGACTTAAATATTCCATTCGTTTTCACATTCTTTAGAAATATAGTTGAATATTGGTGAAAATCAGATATTAATTGTTATTGTGAAGGATTGAAAGTGGAAGGCATTCAATTAAGAAACATATAAGAACTTTCGAGATGAAAATATGATGACATATTATGTAGTATCCATATATTGTTATTAAATGAAAGTGAAATGTTAAAAGCAGTGTAGAAGCATACCTTATAGAGTTTGTTAATGACTCTGTGTTTTACCTGATTTATATCAAGTAGTTCTTGAACTTTGGCCTGCATTATCTTCTGGAGTTTAACTGCATCCTGTAAAAAATGAAGTGTAAGAGCTTATACAAAAAAGTTGACAGTAGCAATCATATATAGTTTACAGCCTTTTTCTATTAGACTTTGACACACAAAAAAAATATTATATAGATTGAAATAACAAAACACAAGAGCAGATCGATTTTAAAGATAGTATTGTAGCATATGGCCGAGCATATGAGGTAACATCACGCGTCAGCACTTTGTATAATTTATTTTATTTATTTATTTGCTTGCTTGTGTTACCTGCATTACAAGTTATTGCAAGGTAACAATACAAAAAATAAAATTTTTTGTATCTGCAGAGATGTATAACATCTGTACGCAGCACAAACTATGGCTTAAAGCTAGCTTATTTTAAAAACTTAAAACTAAAATACTTATGTATATAAAACATTCTATTTGCTTATTCCAGTTTTTATTTCATGCTGTCTATTATTTTTTGATCTTACAATTCATTTATGATAGTTGTTCCTATTTACTTATTTTTATTCATTAACTTCCTTTTTTTCCTTTTCATTTATGAAAATTTTGTACTTTTTTTTTATTTGTTTATTACTTAATATTTTGAGTTCATTTGGAAGTGAGTTAAAAGTTTTAGTTGCCACAAATTCTGATATTTTTTTAACTGCTCCCAATGTAGGTTTGGGTAGTTGTATAGATTTATTCGTTGTGCTAACATTATTGTCTATATATCTATTTTTTAGTTCTTCATAATGAACAATTAGAACTTGCAAATTATATTTCTCATTAATGTTAAGTGGCAATACATCATTTTCTTTATTATTGTATACAATTTTTACAATCTTTTCATGTACTTTGACTAGCGGTATATGTAGCTTTACTATAGTATAAGCCAAACATAATAGCTTTCAAAGAATTAAAAGACAATATATTTTTTAATTTTGCTAGGACATAAATTAAATATTTAGTTTTATTTATAATGTTTTTTACTTGTTTTTCCCATCTCAAGTGCTCATCTATTATTATTCCCAGATACCTAGTTTCATCCACTCTTTGGATAGTATCACCATTTATTGTAAGATAAAGTTATCAGGTTGCATGTCTACGTAGTTGGAAAAAGTCATACAGACGGTTTTTTTACTATTAAGAACTAAAAAGTTATTGTGTAGCCAAGTATTCAATTTATGTAAGATCAAATTAAGTTTATTTTGTAATGTTATCCAATTGATATCATGGTACAAGAGGACTGAATCGTCAGCAAAAGATAGAATCAAGATATTATCGTTATTTTGTAATGTAAAAATGTCATTTATATAAATTATAAAGAGCAATGGGCCAAGGATAGTTCCTTGTGGAACACCAGTGTTATATTATTATTATAAATAATATATTATATATTATTATAAATAATAACAATATTTATTTATTAGCATTATACAACTGTAAGTCTTAGCATCGCCAAATTTACAAACATGGATATGTTTGAATCCAAATAATACCCTTTCCTTCCATAGTTTAAAACATAAGCGTCTTTTTTATCTTAAAATTCTAAATGGTAGTATTGACAGAAACTTATTGATTTATTTTAAAATCAAATAATGACATGTTCAACATTGAACTGAGATCTAGCAACATCAAACCAAACACAGGCTAAATTATCTTTAACACACTGCTGATCCAATGTGGATATCTGGTAATATAAATGAGGAGTGGAAATTGTTATTCGCAAAAAAAAATGAAAAAGCATGGCTGCAAAGCGAAGAAATTCAAACTTTTGAAATTCGCATCTGAAGAAGATGTGGTGGTGTCAGCGAAACACGTTGTGCAACTGTTGTTGTTTTATTTATGTGAAAATCGTTAAACCCAGAGTTTCATTTCTCAAACAATTATACAATTGATTTTCATCAAGTAAGTATTATATATACAGTGCTTTCATGATGAAAGGAACAAATTCATTAAAAAATTAGGTTTCTATTTCATGTTAAAATCCTCGGACAGGTCGATTAGTATTTTTATTTGGGCATTTTTCGCAATAAAAATTTTGTATACAGGGTGTCTCATTCAAGAGCTATGGCTTTGTCATTAGTTTTTTTAAAGGTAATACCCTGTATATTATTTCACTTTACAATTCTACAATAAATTCTTATCACTTTTTGTGAACATACCATATGCCTCAACTCGATGGATTGCCAGAAACGGAGATAGTGGGTAATGAGAGGTACGATATGAAAACACACAAATGTAATTACTAATTTAATTTTTACATATGTTCAATCTGTTGTCCGTTTACTTCGAGACATTTTTGAAGTCGATTCAATGTTTCCCGTTGCACATTTTCAATTACTTCTGGACTGATAAGTCTTATTTCCTGCCTGATTCTCTCTTTTAGATCATCAATATTATTTGGTCTATTCAAATAAACTTTAGACTTCAAATAACCCCATAAGAAAAAATCCAATGGGGTTATGTCCGGTGATCTTGGCGGCCACTCAATCGGACCTCTCCGTCCTATCCATCTGTTGGGAAAAGTTGCATCAAGAAATTGTCGAACAGCGATTGAATAGTGAGGAGGTGCCCCATCTTGTTGAAACCATATCTCGTTATTAGGTATGTCAGGATCTTGTGGGTTAGGAAACAAAACAGCTAAAGCCGGAATGAGTTCGAACTGGAGAAAGTTCAAGTAGTCCTCTCCGTTTAGTGTTCCTTCAAAAAAATAGGGACCAACTATACGATTTCGAACAATCGCTGCCCATGTATTAATTTTTTGAGGCCGCTGTGTGTGGCATTCTTGCATCCAATGAGGATTCTCGGTCGCCCAATACCTACAGTTTTGTCTGTTGACGTGGCCATTTAAAGTAAAGGTGGCTTCATCAGAAAAAATTATGTTTGTAATGAAATTTAGATGTTGATTATGAATTTCAAGAATCTGCTCACAAAACTGTACTCTGCGGTCAAAATCGTCTTCTAATAATTCATGTACCAGCTTAATTTTATAGGGATGATACTTATTTACCTTAAGTATTTTATGCACGGACCCTACTGATAAATTGAAATTATTGGAAATTGTAGTAATGGATGTATGAGGGTTATCTTGGGTTTCTAGTAGAACGTTCAGCACTGTTTCTTCAGATACTCTCGGTGGTCTTCCTTTAGGTAAATCTCTAACGTGGCCGTATCTCCTGAATTTTGATTCAATTTTGCTGACTGTCGATCTAGTAATTGGCGGACGATCAGGATGATTTTCATTGAATAGATTGCAGACTTCTTCTTGTGAACGCACCCTATCTCCAAAACAAATCATCATAAGTACTTCAATACGTTCTCTCTCAAGTAATTGCATTTTCTTAAACAATGAAGTAGTGTAGTGCCTGGAGCGTTAAAAACGTGAAAACTGCGGACTATACAGCACCAGTGAATGAATTCAGATGGTACATGTGAAATTTCATTCTTCAGATTTAATGACAATGTTTACCTAAATTTTTTTTTGTACTTTTAATCCACATTTTAAATCTCCAGGTGCTCCACTATCTCCGTTATAATCTGGGAATCCATCAAGTTGAGGCATATGGTATGTTCACAAAAAGTGATAAGAATTTATCGTAGAATTGTAAAGTGAAATAATATACAGGGTATTACCTTTAAAAAAACTAATGACAAAGCCATAGCTCTTGAATGAGACACCCTGTATACAAAATTTTTATTGCGAAAATTGCCCAAATAAAAATACTAATCGACCTGTCCGAGGATTTTAACATGAAATAGAAACCTAATTTTTTAATGAATTTGTTCCTTTCATCATGAAAGCACTGTATATATATATATATATATATATTTATATATATATATATATATTTTTATATATATATTTATATATATATATATATATATATATATATATATATATATATATATATATATATATAATGAAATCAGTCATAAATATGTTTTGTTAACCATAACCGAAACATTTTTCGTGAAAAATGGAAAAGATTTCTCATATATATTCACTATACCAATAAAATTAATAAATATTCAAAATACGAATCATAACTAATTCGAACATTATATTTCAAGATATTGAGATTTTATAAGTAACATTTTCAATGGTACTAAAAATAATTAAATACACGTCGTTAATATATATATACAATTTAAAATACGGTATAATCTTACCTTATACAGCTTGGAAGCAGGTTGATTGTATTTTTTCGCATTTTCGAACATAATAGTCATGTCCCCTGCAACCTCACTGAGATTTCCGTATTGTTTGTTAAGCAATTTTCTTCTTATTTGTGTCAGAGAGAGCGGATTTTTGATTTCCTTATAATAATCGGCGTAAAATCTTTTGCTCGGTAATCTCCAAAATGGTTCACTCAAATTTTGTCCAGTATTATTAGTGGCGGTTTTAACTGTGTCAAATAGTATCCACTGTGGATTTTCGGCATCAGCAGGATCTCTTGCGGGCTAAAATAATATGGAATCATTTCAAAACACAAAAAATTAAACCTTTACTGAATTCCAAAAATTTTATATAGTTTCTCGAGTACTCCCAGCAAGAATGGAACAAAAGGTTCAGACATATATTAATATTGCAAATAAAGAAACCATATCAATATATATATATATATATATATATATATATATATATATATATATATATATATATATATATATATATATATATATATATATATATATATATATATGTAAGCTTGTGTACGTGACATTACTGGATAGTCATGAGAAACAATTTGATTTTGACATGAACTTTCAATTTGAAGTTTGTGAATTGTTAAATTTTTGAAATATTAATTAATTGAAAAGCTGATTGAAGAAGATAGTGAAGCATAGGCATTTAATTGTCGATTCACTGTTTTCAGGTTTGTTAATTTCTTCGAATTTGTTGGAACTTGTGAATAATAAAAGAACACTGTTTTCAGGTGAATCAATTTGTGTTTTTGCTTCAAGAAACTTAATTTATAATCTTATAAATCGACAATTTGGGTACATGCGACAAACAAATGGCAAAGCTGAGATTCCATTTTGAATTAGTAGCTGCAGAGAATGAGAAATCGAATGTCATAAGACTGAGTTCCATAACAGATGAAGATGAAAAGATATACCAAATTCCAAGCGACTTACAAACATTGGAAACTCATTCTGAATTAGCTAAGTTACCAGAATTTAAGAGAGTCGTAAAAACACTTCAAAGAAGAGAAGAGGACAGAGAAGGAATGTTTATTTCAACTTGAGTGAGGATATGTTGAAATTATACAAAGATGAGGCTGGTAATATGGCAATTGGAGAATACCTTCTTGAAGAAGTTAAAAACATGGATGAACAATGCATACACAATAAACAAACTGATGAGAACCTTATAAAAATTTTGGAAAAGTTGTCTGTAAAAGAAGAATATCCTAATAAAATAAAGAAAAATCTGGGCCATGTTGCTGGTAATTTTGTTTTAGACAAATTTAATGGCAAAAGGTTAAATGTTAAGCAGTGGCTAGATACTTATGAAACTGAATGTAAGAGATTGGAAATCAAAGAAGATTCAGAAAAAATTGAGATGTTGAGGTTTTTCTTGGACGATGCGGGCAAAGATTGGTACAACTCAATGTTAATAAAAAATACATTAAACTCTGAATGGGAAGTTTGGAAAAATCATTTGTCAGGAACTTTCGTAGATAAGGGATGGAACTCAATAGTATACGCAATAAATTTTAAATATTTGAATGGCTCTTTGCTAGATTATGCATTAAAAAAAGAGCGATTATTACTTGAAACAAATAAAAATATAGACAATATAACATTAATAAACTTGATTGCGGCTGGATTACCAATATATGTGAGAGAGAAAATAGATAGACAAAATTTGAAAAATTCTGAAGATTTATTCAATGGGTTAAGAGGTCATGAAAATATAGTTGAAAAGAAGAAGTATAACAGTAATAGGAATGTTGACCCTATAAATAAGAGCACAAAACAAGAATCGCAAGTGAAAAATTATTATCAACCTTGCAGAATTTGTGAGAATAAAGGTAAAAATAATAGATACCATCCTCAAAGTCTCTGCTGGTACAGAGAAGAAATGAACAAGATCGGAAAAAAAACAGTGAATACAGGTGCTATACTAGAAGTAGAAGTGGATAATCATGATCCAAAAAACTCGAATTCCCCCCACTAATTGCAGTTGAAGTACTACTAAACGATGTGCTGGAAGCTAAAGGTATTTATGACCCAGGTTCTAGTATAACAGTGATAAATTCAAAACTAGTACAGGTAAAGAATACGAAAAAAGACTATTTTTTTAACACAATAAAAACAATTAGTGGAAGGGGTAAAACTGAAGGATTAATTAAATTGAGAGCGAAAATTCTGGGAAAAGAAGATAATATTAATGCATTTATATTCGACAATGAGAATTTTGGATATATGATAATTGGATTAGATACCATACAGAAATTTGGATTGACCCATGATCGGAATTTAAATATCCAGGTACATAAAGAAGATAAGCAAAATAATAAAAAAAAAGGCTGAAGAAGATATTAGTGAAATTGAAGAGAATAATGATTATAGTGAAAAAGAGCACAAACAAGACATAGATAATAATTTGGACGAATTGGAAGTAAATTTTAATGAGGGAATAGAAACAGACAGATTTACAGCAGATATTGAACACTTGAATGGAAACCAGAAAAAACAAATGAATGAGTTATTGGAAAATTAATTTGGTAAAGTAAAAAATTATGAAGCTTTCATTGATTTGCAAATAGAAAAGTATTGTTATAAACGACCATATAGATGCACAATAGATGATAAAATTGAGATAGAAAAACAAGTATCAGAATTATTGAAGCATGGTTTGATTGAGGAATCTTACAGTCCTTTCGCGGCACCAGTTACGTTAGCATTTAAAAGAGATGAAGGAAAAAGGAGCCGATTATGTATAGACTTTAGAGATTTGAACAAAATAATTGTTCCTCAATCTCAACCATTTCCTTTAATAGAAGATTTAATGGTGAAAACAATTGATTGCAAATTTTTCACGACACTAGATGTTAATTCAGCTTTCTGGTCTATCCCATTAAGGGTACGAGACAGGTCCAAAACAGGATTTGTAACACAAGAGGGTCACTACCAATGGACCTGTTTACCGTTTGGATTGAAAACAGCTCCAGCTATTTTCCAACGTATCTTGGGAAACATAATGAGAAAATACAAATTAACAGAATTTGCTGTAAACTACATTGACGACATATTGATTTTTTCAAAGACATTCGACGAACATATAAGACATCTAGAACTACTAATGGAAGCCATTCAAAATGAGGGATTCCGACTAAAATTCACGAAATGTAAGTTTGCAGCTAGTTCGGTTAAATATTTAGGACATGTGATAAAAGATAATACCATAACACCTCTCAGAGACAATTTAAAATCTATAAGAGATTTCCCAATTCCAAGTAATAGAAAACAAATAAGACAATTTTTTGGAAAAATAAATTTTCATCATAAATACATTCCCAATGTTACAATAGTACTAGATCCTTTACATAATTTACTTAGAAAAGAAACAAAATTTGATTGGACAGCAAAATGTCAGGATGCTTTCGAAAAAATTAAAAATTACTTATGCTCGGAACCAGTTCTAGCGATATTCAACCCTAAAGCACCAATATTTATTTACACTGATGCCAGTATTAAAGGTCTAGGAGCTGTCTTGAAACAAACACAATCGAATGGAGAACAAAAACCAGTAGCTTATTTCTCAAAAAAATTGGGTAAGGCACAGGAGCAGAAAAAGGCAGTGTTTTTAGAATGTCTAGCCATCAAAGAAAGTTTAAAATTTTGGCAACACTGGTTAATGGGTAATTATTTTACTGTCCTAACAGATCATAAACCATTGGAAAATTTAAACGTGAAGAACAGAACGGATGATGAATTAGGTGACATGACACATTACCTATCACAATACAATTTTAAGATAATGTATAAACCAGGAAGAGAGAATGCAGAAGCAGACTGTCTGAGCAGAAATCCTGTTTATGAATATTATGAAAATAATGAAGATAATCTAAAAACAGTAAACTTTATTACTTTGCAGGATATAAAAACAGATCAAGAACAAAATCAACTAATCAAAGAAAATGAAAAAGATTTTATAATGAAAAATGACATTTACTATAAAAAAAATAAAGGTAAAAATAAAAGAATAATACTGAGTGAAGACTTCAGTAAAATATTGATCAAGAAAACCCACGAAAATTATTGTCATACAGGAATAAATCAAACAGAAACAAAAATACGACCATTTTATACAGCACCTAACCTTTCGAAGAATATTAAAATGATTTGCAAGAATTGCGAAATATGTATAAAAAATAAAACAAGACTCGACAGAAGATATGGATTAATGTCTCATCTAGGACCAGCTGAAAGACCTTTTCAAATAATGTCATAAGATACAGTTGGTGGATTCGGCGGACAAAGATCAACTAAGAAATATATGCATTTATTGGTAGACCATTTCACAAGATTTGCATATATTCTATGTTCAAAGAGTCAGAATGCTAAAGACTTCATTAAATTGATGGAAAAAGTGACTAAAGAGAATAAAATTGAAACATTGCTATCTGATCAATATCCTGCTTTAAACTCTATAGAATTCAAAAACTATTTGGAAGAAAATGATATAAAATTAATTTTTACTGCAGTAGATGCTGCTTTCTTTCTCAAATGGCTTAAAAGAAAGATTAAACCAAACTTTAGTAAATAAGATACGATGTAGATTGAATGAAAGAGAAAAGAAATTGGCCTGGGCTAAAATTGCAGAAGAGTGCACAAACAAATATAATGAAACAAACCACACAGTGACAGGTTTTTCTCCTAAATACCTATTGAACGGAGAATCTACAGATTTATTGCCATTTGAACTAAAAGAAAAAAACAAAAGCATCGGAAATTTGGAAAAAGATAGGGAAATACACTACTCAGGACGAAGAAAATGCATGAGAATAACAAAGCTCGATTCGATAAACACAGAATCAATTATAATTTTGAGGAAGGAGAAATGGTTTATGTGACGAACGGAAATAGATTAAATAGAAGCAAAATGGATGAAATCAGGATAGGTCCGTTCGAGGTAGAACATAAAATATCGGACTCAGTGTACGTCACAAAGCTTATTCCTGTATCATTTGATGATTGATGCTTAGTTTGATAAAATAAGCATTTTAAAGGGGGGAGATGTAAGCTTGTGTACGTGACATTACTGGATAGTCATGAGAAACAATTTGATTTTGACATGAACTTTCAATTTGAAGTTTGTGAATTGCTAAATTTTTAAAATATTAATTAATTGAAAAGCTGATTGAAGAAGATAGTGAAGCATAGGCATTTAATTGTCGATTCACTGTTTTCAGGTTTGTTAATTTCTTTGAATTTGTTGGAACTTGTGAATAATAAAAGAACACTGTTTTTAGGTGAATCAATTTGTGTTTTTGCTTCAAGAAACTTAATTTATAATCTTATATATATATATATATATATATATATATATATATATATAATTTTTAATTTCTCCGCGAAATATTAAAATCATCTATTTCACGAGGAGGATTTTGTAGTTCAGAAAGAATTCGCGGTCGGAAGTAAAAGATTCACAAAATCTCGACGTTCCGGAGTCAGTTGACTCTGAGTAGGCAGGTTGAGACTTTAGAGTTGACAGGAAGCAGTATGGTTGGTGGAGCAGGCAGGTTGAGACCACGCAATCGTAGTGTTTCCGATTCCTCCTAATTCGATTCGTGGGGTAGGCAGATTGAGGCTACGTATCTGAATTATTCCCTTCCTCATTATCCTGAAGATGGCTTCACAAAAGGAGCCGAAACGTCTAATCTTTTACGCGGTTCATTAATTATTAGCAATAAAAGGCTTGGTGAATCTCAAAAAACTCGATTTTATTAAAAAGTTGCCGTTTCGCCACGACATTCGTGGCTTTTGCAAAACTTTCCAAAAATTGAAATTTCTACGACATTTATTGATTTGAAAAAATTTGAATAGTTAAAAAAGACTACTATGTTTCATCAAAATTTTCAAAATATATTATATATATATATATATATATATATATATATATATATATATATATATATATATATATATATATACAGGGTGAGTCATTGATATGGGAAAGCTTGATTGCAGCTACACCGTTAATGATATCGAAACGAACCAAACGGTTCTGCAAATGGGAGGTCAGAGTGCAGTTCGTAAAATTATTTTGCCCTTTACAGGGTGTACCATTTTTACGGAGCAATTTTTAAGATACTTTTTTTAAATGGCACTATATATATTTCTACACACATTTGAATTTGTCCTTCATTGAGATTTGTAAATTCGTTAAGTTTTTGCAAATCGCTTCAGCCGTTCAGAAGTTATTCAATTTTTTCTGAAAATTAATGCCTTTGCAGGCATTTTTTTAAAAAATCGCAGGGCACTTGTTTTTTTGAATATCAAGTTGTTATTTGGGCTGTACCTAAGTAATTGTTCTGGGTATCTTTTGACGGAGAGATAATCTATTTTAATCGTGACATTACCTTACTGTGACACATTGATTTTGGTACACTTTGAAAGGCCATATCTTGATTTTTTCAAATGGCACTCTATTTATTTGATTACTTAGTCGCATTGAACATGTCATTCTTCATCTTTTCTATATTTATGTTTTTTTCCAAAAGTTGATGGTTTAGAAGATATTCCACATTTTCAAAAAAAATCAACACATTATTTCATCTTTTAAACGAGTGACATGAAAAACAATAAATTTCGATAACAGACGTCAACGTAACTGCTGCGGGCGTCAATTTCAAAGTTTGATGAGAAATTACTCAAATCAAATTATAGAAGCTTAGTACAGGGTGTCCCATTTTGGGTACTTTTGAATGGTATCTCCGTTATTTTTGAAGATAGAGGGTTGCGGTTTTCGCGACACTGTGCTACTTTTTCGAAAAACTGAAGATGCCGTCAACATAATTTTAATAACTCTTTTAGTTTTTAAGATACAGGGCATTTTTGAAAATGTTGCAATTTGGGATCCCCGTCGTATCGCCGTTATCCTTAATCTTATCGAAAATGTAAAATAACATCCTTATAGATTTTTTTCCGTAGAATGCATCGGTGTAGATAATTTTTGTTACATGTTTACTATTTTTGAGTTATAAAGCAAACTTATGTTTTTTTAAATGGAATACCCTGTATATTTATAGACTATAAAATTTGACTTTTTTTTACCTTTTCAAAAATATATGATACTATAAACTTTTTCTCAGAAATGCGCAAATAAAAGACAATTTTCTGAAATTGAATGCATAAATCAATAGAAGGCCATGGATAACAACAATGAACAAGTGAAAGTCTGTTATCAGAATTAATTGTTTTTCATGTCACTCGTTTAAAAGATGGAAAAATGTGTTGATTTTTTTGAAAATGTGAATTATCTTCTAAACCATCAACTTTTGGAAAAAAACGTGAATATACAAAAGATGAAGAATGACATGTTCAATGCGACTAAGTAATCAAATAAATAGAGTGCCATTTGAAAAAATCAAGATATGGCCTTTCAAAGTGTACCAAAATCAATGTGTCACAGTAAGGTAATGTCACAATTAAAATAGATTATCTCTTCGTCAAAAGATACCCAGAACAATTACTTAGATACAGCCCAAATAACAACTTGATATTCAAAAAAACAAGTGCCCTGCGATTTTTTAAAGAAATGCCTGCAAAGGCATTAATTTTCAGAAAAAATTGAATAACTTCTGAACGGCTGAAGCGATTTGCAAAAACTTAACGAATTTACAAATCTCAATAAAGGACAAATTCAAATATGTGTAGAAATATATATAGTGCCATTTAAAAAAAGTATCTTAAAAATTGCTCCGTAAAAATGGTACACCCTGTAAAGGGCAAAATAATTTTACGAACTGCACTCTGACCTCCCATTTGCAGAACCGTTTGGTTCGTTTCGATATCATTAACGGTGTAGCTGCAATCAAGCTTTCCCATATCAATGACTCACCTGTATATATATATATATATATATATATATATATATATATATATATATATATATATATATATATATATATACTGATATTTAAAATAAAAACACTTGGCTTTAAGTTTCACAAATATATTGAATAAAATTAACAATTACATTAGTCAACTAATTGTTAATTTTTATTCAATATATTTGTGAAACTTAAAGCCAAGTGTTTTTATTTTAAATATCAGTATTTAATCATGTTTCACCAAGTGATAAAGCGAAACTCCAATATTAGTTATATAATATATATATATATATATATATATATATATATATATATATTTTGATTTTTCAAATCTTTCACGCGGTTCATCCCGAGAACCAAGTTTTTTCAAAATACTTCCGACCGCGGAAATCTTTCTGAACATATATATATATATATATATATATATATATATATATATATATATATATATATATATATATATATATTTATTCATATATAATATAACATGAAAATAAATAATGTATGTATATATGAATATACAAACATTCATTCGTGTTTAACAAGACACATTTTTGACTATACTCTGAAGTAAAACTAGGACATTTATTCGAATATAATCAAATAAACCCCCTAGCGGAGCTGGTTATACGAGTTCACGATACATCGAAATATTCCCACCTACCTGAGACGGCAAATGTTAGAAATCTTAAGATGTTTATCACAATCGATGGAAAATAATAGACAGCTATCTATTATATAATATATAACATATATAATATATTTCTGCTCTATGGATATATATATATATATATATATATATATATATATATATATATATATATATATATATATATATGTATATGTATATATATATATATATATATATATATATATATATATATAAAATCAAGTTCTAGGACATTTATCTAAAACAAATCAAACAAACCTCATAGCGGAGCTAGATATACGCGTTCACGAAACATCGACATGCCTCCATTACATCTTAGACGGTGTTGTTAGAAACATTAAGTTGTTTATCACAATCAATGGAAATGATAGACAGTCTGTTTCGCCCTTATTTGGGGCTCATCAGTATCATCTATCCATCGAAAAGTGATAACCAACCAAATATTTTCTGAACGACGTTATCTTCTCCTTCCAGTGACTATATGGCATATAAATATGACACAGCGCCACCAGTCGGAAACAAATGAACCACATCTTACAGATAGAAGAAAACATTTCGGTAACGTGAACTCGTACGTCCTGACACCCGAAGGTGGTTACCATATTCGCTAAGCAAGAGTAAAGTTGCCACATCAAATCGATGTAATGCAACAATTACACACCGCCAGTAACAGCGCTCCGATTCTATCCTTTACGCAGTAATTGAATAGAAAGCAGAATTCTTCGGGTTTTCCGAAAATATATATATCTATATGTATATGTATATGTATATGTATATGTATATGTATATGTATATATATATATATATATATATATATATATATATAAGTATATGTATATGTATATATATATATATATGTATATATATATATATATATATATATATATATATATATATATATATATATATATATATTTATATTTATACTAGATTAAAATTTATTCTATAGAACAGCCACGTACAAAGGACTGATAAAAATGATTTTAAATACTAACCTCGTCTTCAATGGATTCGTCAAGATCCATTTCTGTTTCAGACTCCTCATTGCGTAAAGCTGCTGTTACTGCTGATAAACAGGTACTACCTCTCAAGCGTTTGTTTCTAATGCGTTCACTACTCTTGCCAACAGCAGACTTTGCGTGTTCCACTTCTATTTTTTTACTTTGTATTATCTGAAAAAAAATTGTGTTGCAATGAATACCTAGTAAATAATAATAATAATAATATTTATTCGTTTCTAAAAATTATCATAACATAGTAAGATAAAAAGAAACAAGTCAGGTGTCTTCAATCAAGCATAAATTAAAAAATTCATCCAAATCATATGGCTCGTTTTCAAAAATGAACTGATAAATTCTTCGTTCAAAGAGGCCCGTGCTGTCAATGTTATGAAACTTTTAGGTAGTGAATGGAATAGTTGAGCAATACATACAACCCAGTTAAAGTTAAGATGTTGGGTGCTGCTGCCCCAGAATATTATGCCATAGGTTAATAAGGACTGAAAGTTAGCGAAGTAAATAATTCGTAAAACATCAGTTGCAACATGATGCTTTAAGGCGGTTATAGAAGAGTACAGAGCAGAGCCTTTTGTTCTAATATTCTATGCGAGTGTGCCACTTGAGATGGGAGTAAATGTGAACCCTGAGGAATTTTACTGATTTCTGAATTTTTACCATATACTATCAGGCAAGACGAGATACATCAGTATGAAAAAAGGCTACTTCCGTCTTATTAAGATTCAACTGCAGGGAATTCTTATCTCACCACATACCAACCAACGTAAGGGCCCCATCTGTCAGTCGCACAGCAAGATCTAGGTCCGGCGCAGTTGTGATGGTATTCGAATCGTTCGCATAAATCGCAAGATTATAAATTGCATCAATGAATAGATTGGGAAGATCATTGATATATATTAAAAATAGGATGGGACCAAGACTGCTCCCCTGGGGAACATCTTTGATTGTAGGAACCTCGACAGAAGTAAATGTCTCACCCTGCATAATTTTCTCAACCCGCTGATTATTACGAATCCCGTAACATTCTAGCTTTTTCAGTAACTTACAGTGATCATCAGAATCAAACGCCTTGAAGAAGTCTAGAAACATCCCGAGGGGAATTCCCATTTTCCCCAAAGCAGTATAAATAGTGTTCAACAAGGAAAAAAATTGCTGTTTCTGTACTTCTGTCTTTTATAAAGCCATCATATTGGCGTCTGCTGAATATTTCAAACTTTTTAAAGAATACCCCTAATGGGGCGATAGTTACAAAGTTCTTGAGTAGGTCCTTTTTTATGAATGGGTTTAACTACTGCTAATCTTAGTTCAGTCGGAAAAGTTTCCTCCATGAAAGAGTTGTTAATGATGAAGCAGAGAGGTTCTGCTATAATTTGAATACTCTTTTTAATTATAGTCACAGGAACCTGATCATGCCCGAATCATGGAGTTTTTCATATTTTTTACTATTGATAATATTCCTGGAACAGTAATCTCAAAGACATACATTAAGGCCCGGTTGTACAGTCACGGTTTAAGCCAAGCTCAAGGTTGAACTTGGTTTAAATGAGACTGTAGCGTTGCACAGAGCTAGTTCAACGCAAAGCTTGGTTCACCGACTGTCAAATTATGCGGTTCAGCTGAACCATCAAATTCAGGCGCTTAAACCGAGCTCAAAGATAATATAACCTCACTCCTTGTATTAAATTGTTGGAAAGGTAGAGGTATCATCATAATATTAGATTATATTTTTGTAAACATAATTTAAAATAAAAATAATGGCTCATTAGCTACATGATAATCTTCAGGAACTAACAGACGATGAGGACTTTGCTGAAATAGTAGAAGTATTAAATAATGCTGGAAGACAACCAAAGAAATATAGAGATAGAATGGATCATTTTGTTGTATGGAAGAAACTGCAGTTAATTTTGTTGATAATGTAAATTTTCAACCTCACATGAATGCTAACAATATTCATTATATCAACAATGTTGTGAGGCATCAATTAATGAATTACTTCAGAGAACTGTAGTAATAAATTGTTTCTTTATTTAAGAAATATATGTTAGTGTCCTATGTAAGCTTCTTCTAATGATTACATAATGATGGGCATAAAAATTTGTAGGTACTTTTATTTCATTTACTATTGAAATATAACTTTTTTACTAACAAAACCACCTATTATACAACACAATAAATTAACATTGGTAATTTTAAATTCTTTTTAATTTTTAAAGCATAATATGCTTCTCTATTGATAAATTTTCCATTCGTAACTTATTTCACTCAATTATTCCATCTGTCTCTATTTTTAATTAATTAATTTTTTCTGAGTAAGACTCTCGGCTTTAATTCGTTTTAAAAAGATACAGCTTGGAGTACCGTTTCACAATGCAACATACAAGTTCCGTGTCCGTTTTCAAAATTCAAATTAACATAAATCACAGAATATCTGCAATGCTGCTGCTCTGCATTCAGCAACGACAAAAAAATAACAGCGCATGTGCAAACGATACCAACATAACACATATTTTCTTGAACTCGGTTTAGTAAAGCTAGTCTTCAAAATAACCTGTACAACTGAAAGCTATTATTGAACCGAGTTCATCCTTGAGCCTAGCTCAGTAGAACCATGGCTTAAACCGCTACTGTACAACCGGGCCTTACTTTTCAGTGCGCGTTATGTCCTCAATACTAGAGTCCTTCAAGTAAGATGAGTCGATGTTAGAGGTAGAATTGACAAAAAATGTGTTGAAGCTCTCGGCAAAAACTCTTGGATGGCCTTGAGGAAGCTTGGGCCTTAATGAGGGACGTTTGTCAGTAAGACTTTTTATAAGTAACCAGGTTGTCTTGGATTTATTGCCGGAATTTTTTATATTGACGCTAACACAAGGACAATGAATATTATCCAGATGATCTCGACAACTAAGTAAATATCAGTGAAAACGAAATGAAATTATTATCAAAGGAAATCCTTCTTGTATAATACTCCTGAATTGCAAAATTCTGTATTGAGTTTATGGAATGCCAGATGACCGATCTCAGGATAAGATTATGTACTATGATACCATCATGTTGAACTGAAGATTTCGGGGTTGAATAGTTTCTCATTTTGATATTCGGAAACAGTACCAAAGGAACTCTGTGGTATACATGCCAGCTGTGCGCAGTTGATTGGGAAAGAAAAGAAATCAAAAATGTTTTGTGTTTCCTTTATTGTTATCTCAAAAATAGAGCATAGCATCACAACCGTTTTGTGTTACCTTTGTGCCTGTCTCAACGATGACAAATGTGGTTGAATAAAATTCCGAGAGACATCAGAAACGATTTGTGTTGCCTTTATTGTTCTCAAAAACAACAACTCGATGATTATTCTTGTACGTTTCTGAAACAGTAGAATCCTAAGCTAGCTTGTTGAAGAATACACGCGAGTACCAGATATTCAATCAACTTTAGTTACTCTCTCGTCTCTAACAGGAGTGTAGGAAATTGGGGTATATAACTTCCTTTGAAACTAAAATTATTTTTCAATATGGGTCAAACGCAGCTTTCTATTAGCCATAGGTAGATTTGCAAAACTAGCCAAATAACATACAAACCTTGTTTCTATGACTGATAACTATTTCGTTGGAAATAATGCTTGTGGGACTATGTCGAAGAATACAACATGAAAATTCTTTACTCAATTATGTAGTGTATCCATAGTTATTTTCCATAGTTTACTCAAACTTTATGAGGGGCTACTTGTCGCTAGGTTAATCGAGGAGCTGGACGAGAGAGACCTGATATCTGCACACCAATAAGTGTTCCGTGCGGGGGGAGGGGGCGGTGGAGAGATCTACAGTGTCAGCGATGCGGGAGGTTTTCTTCACTGCCAGGGACTCCCGGGTGACCTAGTCACCCACAATATCAAAAAAGCATTTAACAAAGTGTGGACCTTGGAGAGATGGGCATCAGCGGATACCTCGACAGAAACATAGAGGGTTATTTCGAGAGGAGACACGTATCAATGGATTCGGTCAAAAAGTGTTATGCAATGGCTGTACCACAAGGCTCGGTTCTCACCTACATTATAGAACATCGTGTACAGCGGTATACTCAAGGTGCCTTACGGGCACAGTCTTTCCCCACAACCTATACGGATGACTTGGTGGATGCGGAAAGTTCACAGGAAGCGAGGTCCCGCGTCAAACAGAGATTTTGGTGACCAGGGCGCCTAGAAATGCGGCGAACATAAAGTTCTATATCCTGGGAGTGGACAGCGTCTTCTTAACCTATCTGGAAGTCGTACTTCAAATTAATTTTTTAGTTTGCATATGACACACATATTGGCAAAGGCAGCTAAGAAAATGGGAGCGCTGCAGAGTATCCTCCTCAATATGTGTGGATCAATACACATCAAAAGAAAGGTTGTCTGCGGCGTCATCCGCTGCACGATATCGTATGCCGCACCAGCCTGAGGGACGTACTAAAGATAAAAAAGTACAGTAAATATGTACCCCAACATAGCGGAAGGGCCTCTTGAGGGTGGCATCCGCGTATGGGCAGAGGCGGTACATCTCTACACAGTCGAAGGAAGCCTACCTAGAGTATGGTGAAAATTAAGACTTTAAGAGTATGGCAGGAATGTTGGGCTTCCTGGACAAGGCGCCTGGATCAATTTTGCCTACGCAACACCAAACTAATATTTCACGCGTGGTCAATGTTCATTTGTTGTTCAGAACCTATACCCATAAAACTGGGAAAATTCTATACGACCTATGCAGGATCTGAAACTCCGCAACACATTTTGTGGGCAAGTGTGAGGTAGGAACGCCAGAGGGAGAGTGTATCCCAATTTGTGATATGTTTATAGATTTTCCCCAGTGTACAAAAAAAAAATTACGAAAATCAATACTCTTCTGAAATAAAACTGTATATCTTGTTGGATGACGTAGAATCTTATCTTCCTTTTATGCAGAATTAGTGGCTCCACTCAATATAACTACATATATTTTAATTATATCGCCATTGAGTTATATAATAAACTACCTTTCAACTACAAGAATCTGAACCATGCAAAGTTCAAGAGAACGCTTAAGGAAGTTTTATTAGATGTTAGAATTTCGACAAATTACTTTTAACTGTCCATTACAGCTGAATTTGATGAATCTCCAGTGATTTCTGGGTGTTTTTAAATATGCTTGTTTATGTTTATAAGATTTTACACTCTATTATTTAGATTAAGTTGAGTTTTGATTGTGTTGACTTACTATGTAATTATTGATAGTGAATTTATTTCTATTCTATTCTAACTATATATAATAGTGAAACAATAAGTTGGGAAACCAACCACTAAATTGAAAATTCTCTGTAACATTCCATTGAAAATATGGAACAAGAGTCAATTCTGATATACATTCATAGTATAAAATTCCTGTTAAGACATATCTAAAAGTTAAGCGAAAATCAAATGATCATATTCCAAAAACCCCACAAAACCTGAAGAGTTGAGACCAATAAATTTATTTCCAGTGATAGAAATGGTAATGGAAAGTTTAGTATTCGAGCATCTGTATGATATTTTATAAGAGGCTTTTATAATAAACATTCTGGTGAAAGTGCATGTCAGTTTGTATTATCAAAATGGTAAAAAGATATAAACTTAAATATCATCCTTTTAAATGTTTTCATCGATCCAAAATTTCAGATCGGCAAAAATTAATTGAAATGTGTTCATGTTGCGGTACCAGTGCTCGAATGGCTTGAAAACCCGATATCAAAAAACTAATATTAACGATAATATGTCAGAAGTTAAAATTGCGTAAGGGGTACCTCAGGGTAGTGTGGTGGGTCCCTTGCTTTTCAATATGTACATAAACGTTCTAAATAATTACCTAAAATATAGTTTCATAGCACTGCATGAAGACGATTTCAATAGAACTGACGAAATAATTAATATGGATTTGAAAATGTTGAGTAACTGGCTGAGATTCAAACGACTTAAATTAAATTCTAATAAAACGAAATTTATGGTTTTTGGTAGTTGCCATAATATTAGGGCATTTAATGAAAACATTTTTGAAATTAAAATAGACAAGAATCTTAGGGATAACTTTAGACCAGTTTTAGAATGTTGTCAACATGTAGATTTTATGGAAAAA